>PQWD01013222.1:0-29998 GCA_019425675.1 Leucinodes orbonalis
CAGGCTCGTCGGCAGGAGGAACAGCTCGCCGACAGGAGAGCAAGCTCGCCAGTTACAGCGCAACTCCAGCCGATAAGGAGGAACAGGCTCGCCGGCAGGAGGAACAGGCTCGCCGGCAGGAGGAACAGGAGAGCACGTGACAAGAGGAACAAATGCTCCTTATCAAGGCATTCCATAGCAAGTTTGGGAAGGATCTTCAAGAGTTAAGGAGCAAGTCGGCCATCCATGAGAACAGATTACGAAGCTTTTCAGCGAGATTGCCGACTCAAGAAAGAAGTGAGGAGTATAAGTTAAAGGTAGCTCCGCAATCCGTTGGTTGCGGAGCCTTCAACAAAAGGCGTTAAAGTGCCGCATTCGGATGGGACAACGTCTTGGCGGCGTACAATCTACAGTTCGAGGTGGTTAAGAACAACTCGTGGTCGAATCCCAAGCTTTGAAGCGCTAACACTGGGCCTACGGGCGAAGCGTGTCGGTGCTCTGAAACTTGAGCAAGATGTGACATATGGGTTGGTGCAAGCATGAATCCAGGTTTGGTGATGCTCATTTGGAACATGTGTTTCGCGCGCCAGCTTAAAGAACGGGGTCAGCGCGTTGGTGAGAATTTACAACAGTGGGGATTGGAAATCGAGAAGCTTGTTCGTAAAGCATATGAACAGAGCCCATACTATCCCAGAAAGATGTTGGTGCAGGCTTTGTGGATGGCATCCGGGATTTGGAGGTGAGGGCAGTGTGCGACTTGGACATCAAATGCTACGCTAAGGACGCTTTGGCCCATGCGTTGGAAGTGGAAGCGCGTACGTCAAGCCTCAAAAGACCCACGCATCAGGGAAGTTGTTGAAACAGGCTGAGTGTGAACCTTTGCGGAGATTTATCCCAGATGTTATTCATGTGGGCTCAAAGGCCATCTCCGCTTGAACTGCCGCAACAAGTTAAGCACTAGGCGGACTGAAGATCATGAAGAAAGGGGCGGCAAATACAACTGCCCACATCAAACAGGAAACGATAAGTGCAGGACCGTGGGCGGGTGCTGGCTGGTGTTCGTCGAGCCCCGAAGATTTCGATTCGCCAAGCTCAAGACGGAACAGCCTGATAATAAGAGGTGAAATCAACGGGATATCGTGCAGGCTAACGTTTGGATACTGTGCTTCACGTACGGTCGTCAGTTTCATTAGCAATCGTCTTCTTGGGGAGCAACAAAAAAAAGAAAAAATACGAGCTACGTGACAAAAAAATTCCTAGTATGCGGGAACTTCGACCATCTTCAACTGGTAACAGCTACTGGTCAGCATCTGCCCGTACATGGCTGTAGAAATGTGGAGTTCAGGTTAGGCAACAACGTGTATGGACATCGAGTCATTATAGCAGATATCGTCGATGATTGCATATTGGGCCTAGATTTTATGCGAAATCATGACTGCAAGATCGACGTTAATGAAGGTGTTATGAAATGTGGCACAGAAGAACTGATGATGGAAGGTGCTTCATCAGGAAATGTGTACTGCTTACGAAGAACAGTGCTTTTACCCAGGTCCGAAACTATAGTTCCAGTACGTCTTCCACATTATTCTGGCAAAGAACATCGTTGTGTGCTTATAGAAAGTTCAAATCATTTAACACCGTGGAAGATGGCACGAAGTCTTGTGAAATTTAGTAAAGTTGCAGCGGTACGTGTATTAAACCTTTCCGCTGAGGAACAAGTAATTAAGAAGGGTACCATCATGGGCACTTGTGACGGAGTAGCGTGGCTGCGTCGATGTGAAGATCTACCCAGATCTGGCAAAAGACCCGACCCAGGCATTGATGTCTCTACTGTGTTTGAGGAATGTCAACAATACTTGACGAAGGATCAAAGAAGGATGGCCGAAGGATTGTTGGTCAAGTATAGCAACGTTTTCTCGACAAATGATGCAGATATTGGGAAAACTGGGTTGGTAAGACACAAAATTAATACTGGCAACGAGGCACCGATCCGCCAGCGACCGAGAAGATTACCAGTGGCCCGTGAAAAGGAGGTTGAGGCCATGATCGATGGGATGCTAAAAGATGGCGTCATCGAACCCTCGTCTAGCCCATGGTGTTCACCTGTTGTCCTTGTGAAGAAGAAAGACGGTAGCCTACGGTTTTGCGTAGATTATAGGCGATTAAATGACATTACAAAGAAGGACAGCTACCCGCTTCCGAGAATCGATGACACGCTGGACACGCTGACAGGAATGAAGTGGTTTACCACGTTAGACCTGAAGAGCGGGTACTGGCAAGTGGAACTCGATGCCAGGGACAAAGAGAAAACTGCCTTCTCAACAGGCAAAGGTTTATGGCAATTTACGGTCATGCCATTCGGTTTGTGCAACGCTCCTGCTACTTTCGAGAGATTAATGGAATTAGTGCTTACTGGCTTGATTGGAGACGCCTGTCTAGTCTATTTAGATGACGTGATTATTGTAGGCCGCACCTTCCAGGAACACCTCAGGAATCTGGAAAAGGTTCTCTTGAAGATAAAAGGAGCTAATTTGAAGCTGAACCCGAAGAAATGCTCATTCTTTCGGCGGGAAGTAACCTTTTTGGCATGTGGTTTCTCAAGATGGAGTGCGAACAGATCCGGAGAAGATTAAGGCTGTACAATTGGCCAGTACCAAAAGACAAGACCCAGGTGAGAGCTTTTCTTGGACTGTGCTCTTACTATCGCCGCTTTGTCAAGAATTTTGCCGATATTGCCAGACCATTGCACAAGCTAACGGAGGAGAAACGAACTTTCCGTTGGGATGAACAATGTGAAATCGCATTCCACGAGTTGAAGAAACATCTTTGTGATGCACCGATTTTAGGTTACCCTGATACAAAGAATGAATTCATCGTCGACACAGATGCCAGTAATGCTGGAATTGGTGGTGTATTATCGCAACGGAAAGGAGAGCATGAAGTTGTGATTGCCTACTTTAGTAAGGCCTTATCCAAACCAGAGAGAAATTACTGTGTCACCAGAAGGGAGCTTCTTGCTGTGGTTAAGACTTTACAGCACTTTAATAAATATTTGTTAGGGCGTAAGTTCCGTCTACGCACTGATCATGCTGCATTAAAATGGCTTTTACAGTTTAAGAATCCTGAAGGACAGGTGGCCAGATGGATTGAATTACTTCAAGAGTTTGACTTTGTGATAGAACATCGAAGCGGAAAGTCACATGGTAACGCCGACGCGCTCTCAAGAAGACCTTGTTCCGAGGATTGCAAGCACTGTGTTCGGCAAGAAGCCAAAGAAGAAGTTCCCATTCGAGTGATCAAAACAAACATAAGCGATGAATGGAGGTCAACATTACGACAGGCGCAGAAGGATGACAGGGACATAAAGCCCATCTTCGAGTGGATTGAAGCTAGCACTCCTCGGCCCAACTGGAGTACTGTCGCCTCTATGAGCTCTGTCACGAAGAGTTATTGGGCACAATGGAATAGTTTGCTCATCCAAGATGGCGTCCTTTGCCGAAAATGGGAAAGTACTCGCGGTGATAACTGTCATCTACAAATGGTGGTTCCGAAAAGTAAAGTACCGGAAGTATTGCAGCTATATCACAATGGATGTTCCGGCGGCCATTTGGGAGTAAAAAGGACTTTACTGAGAATTCGTGAAAGATTTTATTGGATTCACTGTCGGGCTGATGTTGAAGATTGGTGTCGCAAATGTACTAGCTGCGCTGCTGTAAAGGGACCACATACACGCAGCCGAGGTGCGATGCAATTATACAATGTGGGAGCTCCATGGGAACGTATAGCATTAGATGTGGCGGGGCCGTTTCCCGTCAGTGAGAGCGGCAACAAATACTTCATGGTTGTCATGGATTATTTCACGAAGTGGCCTGAAGTTTTCGCGATACCTAATCAAGAAGCTACTACAGTTGCCGACAAGCTCGTTCAAGAAGTCTTTTGTCGGTTCGGGGTACCCTTAGAAATCCACACCGACCAGGGAAGAAACTTTGAATCGCAAGTTTTTCAGGAGACTTGTCGTGTAATGGGTGCCCACAAGACACGAACAACTTCTTATCACCCACAATCGGATGGAATGGTAGAGCGTTTTAACCAAACGCTTGAGAGATACTTGGCGAAAGTTGTAGATAGCAGACAGAAGGATTGGGATAAGCATATACAGCCATTCTCTTGTCTTACCGAAGCGCTATCCATGAAAGCACATCCGTAACCCCAGCATTTGCAAATTTCGGTCGAGAATAAGGTTGCCTGCTGACCTTATTACTGGAATACCTCCTGATACACCTCGTAGTATAACGGAGTACGTAAGTGATTTAAGAGATAAGATGAATGACGTTTATGAGCATGTTCGACAGTCAAGTCAGCAGTCATCAGAAAGGACCAAAACACGTTACGATCGCAACGTAAACAATCAAGGTTTTGAAGAAGGTTCATTGGTATGGCTACATAACCCACTTCGAAGCAAAGGAAAGTCTCCCAAACTTCAAGCTAAATGGGATGGACCGTACCAAGTTAAACCAAAATTAACGACGTCACGTACCGTATACGCAAGCACCCACGAGGAGCATCCAAGATTGTTCATGTGGATCGATTAGCGCGTTTCTATGGAGATAATGCTCGGGACGAGCATTTCTTGGAAGGGGGCAGTGTTACGAATTGACGTATTAAAATGTCATTAAATATGGCGGCTAATATGTGACGTCAGTCCACAGACAATCCATAGAGTATGACATGCGAATTGTCAAATAGCAAAGAGTGTAGTATGTTCTAGATAATTCGCGAACTATGTAGAATGACGTCGACGCTTCGAGCTCAGCGGCCGGACAGGTATATAAGGCGGGCCGACGGGTGCGCCGGGAGTCTTGTGTTCTACTCAAGAGCGAACGAAGAGCGAAATACCTGCGACTACAAGGAAGAAGCGAGTGATACAGCGATATCTAAGGGATCGTCGAGTGTGATATAACAGTGTGAAGAGTTAACGTGTGATTATTACGTGTGTGTGCGGAAAGTGTTGTGTTATAGTGTGCAGTGTTAATTACGGATTTTAGTGCGTGCGTTAATTGATTAATTAGTACGAGTGTAAGTGTAATTAGTGTTGTGTGTGATTAATATTGGTTAATAATAAAGTGTGTTACCGTGTTATTCTTCGTGTTTGGCAATAATTTATCCGAACCCCCAGCTCGTAACAATACTTTTGTAGAAGCGACGTTTGGTGTAAAGAAAAAAGGACTGAATTTTGAAAGATAAAATCTACTGAGACACTTTTATGTTTGTAGAAATCCTCACTAAGAAAGCTATAGATTTTATTTTTTGAAACGGTTATCAGAAAAAACATCCTTTTCAATTTAGTTAATAAATAATCCCCAAATTGCCAGCCTTATGCGGATTGATGGGTGATAACAAATGGGTCTAACAGTTGAACATGAACTTCTAAAGCATAGAAACTCGAGATAATTATATGTTCTGTCACGGTCCAACCCAAGACTAACCATTACCATATTTGTTCAAATGTAAAGTAAAAGACAAAATCATTGTAGCGTCTTCAAATCACCCAACTTTAATATCTCCTAGATCAATAATATACACTGACATTCACACAGCGCATCCAATCCCAAGCTAGCATTTAGCCTGTAATATGGATATAAACAACGAATAAATGTACATATATATTTTTAAATACATAGATACTATAGAAAACACCCAGACAGAAAACAGACATTTTCATGCTTACAAATGTTTCTGCCCTGTTCAACTCGGAACCCTTAGAGAAAGAAGCCGACATTTCAACTAATTACTCCATATAGGTCGTCAAATAATTGTGTTTTCCTTGTTGCAGAAGACAGGTGATCAGACCCAGACGCAGTATACCAGAGAATAGAATAATCATCACTCAGCATTTCACTGAAAGAACTGTCACTCCAGGAGGGATGTAAGTATTACCCAAGAGATAAAACATCTGTTTTTTATCCCACATATAGAAAGACGAGCATACAGTTCAATAAGATTGGAAGTGATACTTCTATCCATGAACACTCGTAATCCGAGGGCGCAACGAGTTTGAATGGTTGCTGATCTTTCAAAAGGAAGATAAAAAGAAGAGTTAAGGAGAGAGTAATAAGTAAGGGTAAAGGAAGAATAAAAGAAATATTACGATGCTGGGAAAGGTTAAGGCACCAGCAAAGACAGCCCACTATGTGTGCTCATGATAATACTCCAGCTAGCGAGTGGTTAAGAGCTTGATGAAGATGCTTAGCCTGAAAAGAAAGAAAAAAAGAAAAAACTTTATTCAATAAATCTGTTACAGTTACATTTGAATCGTCAATTGTTATTATATAACCATTTTTTTGTGACTCTACCACCCGATCTTCGAGAAGAGCCGGCAAAGAAACTCGAGTTACTCTTTAAACTTTTTTTAATCACTCATCATCTTCACAGTCAGTCTCTCTTTCCTAAACCTGTGCAGATCACTGCTGGGTCTCCCCGTTTGCGCCAGTCATCCCAGTCTTCCGATTTCTTCACTCTTTTATTTTAAATAAAGGACTCACTCGAATTTATAATATCACTAATGCTAATCGTTTAGAAAATTCCAATAGATTGACCTGCTTTGCGAAATGTGACTTTTATGGTCCACATTGCAAAGTAGGTATATGGTACTCATTACGTACTACTGCTATATAAACCTGATCTTTCAGATAAGCATGCAATGCTCAGCCACTGGTGAACGACCACCCCAGTTTGTGTGGAGAGAGACGGCATCATCATATCGAGCAATACAGACATAGTAAGTATTGTCAGGATAACGTTGTCATCATCAGCTCATTACGTCCCCACCGAGGCACAAGCCTACCCGTATAGGGTGTAGCCTTAGTCGTCCACGCGGGCCCGGTGCGGATTGGCCGACTTCATGAACAACCTTTCTTTCGCATGCGTGCGCAGATTTCCTTACGATGTGTTCCGGTACCTTCTCGCACCTAGAGCGTCGTTAAAAGTACATATAATTTCGAAAATTCGAAAAGATGTTGGTACGTGACGGATTTGAATCTGCACCCTCCAGATCGGAAATCAACAGTTATTTATATTATTAATAACAAGCTGTTGCCCCGGCTTGCTCGCGTTAAATTCGGGAAAATACAATTCCCTTTCACGGTTAAGAAAACGGAATATTATTTTTACCTTGCTCTTCACCTCTTATTCAATTTTATGGTAGTGACAAATAATCCGTATGTAAATTTTTAGCATTTCCTTAAAATTCCAGATCGCTCCATATAAACTACCCCCGTTTTAGGAAGTGGGAACGGACAAAAAGTGTCCGTCCGGGTAACCTTTCTATCACTATCATCATCATCAGCTCATGTACATCCCCACCGAGGGGCACGAGCCTTACCCGAGCCCCCACACCCGTATAGGATGATTAGGCCTTAGTCGTGCACGCGGCCCAGTGCGGATTGGACGACTTCACGCACAATCTTTGAATCTCTTCGCAGACGTGCGTGAAGATTTCCTCCCGATGTTTCACCGTAAGAGCGTTGGATAACGTACATATAATTTCGAAAATTCGAAAACACATTGGTACGTGCGGATTTGAACCACTGTCCCCCGGAGGAGGCAACAGTCCACACCATTGCGCCACCGACGCTCTATCTATCACTATACAAAGATCAAAATCCATTTAGACGTTTAGCGTACAGCGTAACAAACAGACAGACCGAGTTACTTTCACATTTATAATAAAGTATGGATGTACCTAGTATTGATATACTATAGGCACCTAACAAAACATTCCAATCTTACTCTACGAATTAAATCAACCCTCTCGCCTTGGTTTGTGGCTATAAGTAGTGTTGTCAGTTCGATTTGTTTTAATCCACAGACATCCGAATACACCATTAGACTGGACAAGCCGCCAAGTTTATAGGCAGTCCAGTGTGTACAATTTCTTTCGGTTCTTACCTGTGAAAAGTTATTATATTCGGTAAATTTACTGATTGATTGCGATAATGCATATTACAATTGCACAGGATGGCATTTGGAAAAAAAACGGTAATTTATTCTAAATTCGTGCGTCTTGACTCGTCTCACAGAGCGTAAACGGCAGCCATTGTAGCTCGTTGAGCTTACATTTGTCGCACTTTAAACGCGACTTGCCCCATCTCCTGTATTGGGAAAATCTGTGCACGAGGCCAAAAAATCGGGATTTGAGGTTATAGATCGGACAGGTAAAAATAAAATGTATGTATGCTGATGACGTGCCATTTTCAATTGACAGTAATGTAATTAGTAGAAGTTATGTAGCGTAAATATATTATATTTTTTTAATGAAACATCTGATTTTTTCTTCAATAAATCGGGACATTTAGCGTTTTGATCGGGCGCATCCTCAGACCCCTGAAAATCGGACGTTCCTCACAAATTGACACACCTGGGACACCTGGCAACACTCCCTAATAAATACTGTCAAGATATTTGACTTACTCTTAAAATCACCCAAACCAAATTACTTTGAAGCGTCAAGTTATTTTATTACGGCTTCCAATAATAAAACTTTTACTCCAACATTCAACATTCGAAAATATTTAAGAGCTCTAGAAAAAAGAATAATCATAAATATTGACGACCCATTTGGTGTAGCGGTTGAGAGGTCGACTGCAACACCAAGGGTTCCGGTTCGATCCTCCGGCAGAACAATCATTTGTGCACATGAACATGTCTGTTATTATTATTTTGCACTACAGACTGTTCCTCTCTTTCGATCTATACAGTTTAATGTACCGTATAGATTAGCGCGAGCCGGAAGGTACGTGCCTTTCTTTGTAAAGGGTAGGTAGGACCAATGTAAGTCATCACGGCCACCATGCATAGGCTACAGCGTCAATACAATAAGCTCAGTAAAGAATGTGACATCGACATATTTTCATATAAGCTCAAAAATTCAGGCGTCAAGTATTGCAGTCTTTTGACTGCATACTAATTGACTTGATACATTAATATATTCATTCAGTGTGTGGGATTGATTTGCTGAAATTACAAATTGTACCTTAATTTTAAAATTTATACATTTTAAATTGTTTAATTTAATACTACAGTCCGCATTGCATACCGTGGCAACCTATAAGTAAGGTGACACTTAGCTTTAAGTTTGTCTCTAATTTATTGTTGCTTGTACCAGTGTTTATCTTGTTGGTTGTCCTATAAACTAAAAAAAAAAAAAAAAATATGGTCTGGGTGTTTCTATGTATATGTATGTATTTACAAAAAATATATAAAGTATGTTTATCCGTTGTTTAGTACCCATAATACAGGCTTCACGCTTAACTGGGTGAGATGTGCTGTGTGAATGTCAGTGGATATTTATATTTATCAAAGGCACACGAGCATACTACTATGATGTGTAGCGACGTCATTATGAATGAAAATTCTGTCAACTGACGCAATGGGCAGAATTTGCCCGGACACTTTTGTGTGATTTTGCATCTAGTTAGTTCATTGTTTATGTAAGTCGAACCAATGATATTCTGAATATATAAAGGTAGATACGCCATCTAAGTCGAAACAATGATATTCTGAATATATAAAGTAGATACGCCATCCGTGCGTCAAAACGAACCGCCGCGGCGCCGAAGAGAGTACAGTTTATACTCTTTTGTTAAGGTAAATGTGTTCGAATTCGAAATATGTGTATGTGTGCTGTCACTGCATTCGAAACACTTTTTCGATTGTTTTTGAGCATATCACTAATCCATACTTTCATCTATCATTGGTCGGAACCCCAAAGTATGTAAGGCTTTTATGACTTCTTTGTTCCAGTACGCATTAGTCAGGTGATGACGTCAGACAACTCAGTGGTTTCACAGCTGAACATCACCAGAGTGAGATGGAAGATGGAGGTTTATACACGTGTCATGCTAAAGAAGGAAGAACACGCGGCGAGCTATGAAAACCGCCTGGATGTTTACGGTTAGCGAAGACAATGTTTTATTATGTACTAAGTATGTCAAATAACTAGATACTGTGTGTGTGCTGTGTGTGGTGTGTGTTCAGACAGTGTTGAAAAAGCCATAATATTTGACTCAAATATTTTTTTGTTTCTTATGTAATGTATCATCATCAGTTCATCTCATTAACATCCCCACCGAGGGCACGAGCCTACCCTTAAAGGGTAATGTCTTAGTCGTCCACGCGGCCCAGGCGAATTGGCAGACTTCACGCATAAACTTTGAATCTTCGCATGCGTGCGCAAGTTTCCTCACGATGTTCCTCACTGTTAGAGCATCGGATTAGCGTACATATAATATTGAAATTCGAAAAGACAGTGTTATGTATAGGTTATTACAAAGCCTGTGTAACCATTCTATATTCATAACTCCAAATTATGCATTGTATAATTCTCACATAAAAAGATGGGACCCTACCAATATCCATACCGATTCTGAAGATTTCGTTGACACATAAACAGTTCCTCGTTTCATCTATTGAATGCGGCGTTACGACTGAAACTGGCAGAAAATTCTAGCAGAATAAACGCGATGGGCATGAACGAAAAAGGACTTGGTCCCTATTTTTAAAAGAATATGTTCAAAAATATTTGAAATATTTGCATGATGCAGTCAAAGGTTGTAATTAAAACAGCCGTTTTTGGCACCAAGTATTTTTTCGTCCCTTACCATCGCGTTTAATCTGCTACAATTTTCTGCCAGCCTCATACAATTTATATCTATTACTGATTCAGATGGTTCCATGAACTAGTTAATGTGGCTTGTAGCAAATGGATGTCGAATGATAATAATAATTGTTAATTATTTATTTGCCAGAATAAAGTTATAATTCGATCATACAAAATTAAAATCCAGAACAATTTTAATCACAGATCACATAAGAGTTAAGCGTTGACAGCTGCTAGAATACACTGTGTCACAGATGTAAGCGTCTCCCGCCCTAGCTTTCATATCAATTTTCAATGTTCTTACAGTTAGTTGAGTAGACAATGTCACTGGGAAAGATTAACAAATATAGATAATAAATACATAATTAACTACTGACATTCACATCAGCGCCATCTAGCCCCAAGTTAAGCATGAAGCCGACCTCTCAACCGCAACAGCAAATGGGTCGTCAGATAAAATTAAATGATTTTTTTAAATAATAATTATGATTATGATATTACTTTTAAACATCTATCGAAAGCGAACGGTGCCGTGTAAGGGAGTCTTATTTAAATGTGTGAGGAGTATGTGGTAATGAGGCAACATCTGTGTACGGGTGAATGAAAACATGTATTTGGATGTGTGCGAGTGTGTGTGGGTGCGTGTATGTGTGCATGCGTGCGGGCGTGTGTGGGAATGTAAAAAGGCTGGAATGGTGATTACGTTGAAAATATTTTATGTTTTCAGGTCCACCTTATATTAGGTCGCTGCCACCTATAAAGGTTCAAAGTGGAGATTCTATAAATCTACGGTGTCCATACTACGGTTACCCTATAAGGTAAGTTATATCTTTAATAATTCCGTAACATTACTAGTCGGCTAATTAGGTACCACCACAGATTTCCCAATACAGGAGATGGGGCAAGCCGCGTTTAAAGTGCGACAAATGTAAGCTCAACGAGCATACACTGACTGCCAGTTTACGCTCTGTAAGACGAGCCAAGACGCACGAATATTAGAAGAAATTACCGTTTTTTCCAAAATGCCATCCTGTGCAATTGTAACATGCCATCATCGCAATGAATCAGTAAATTTACCAAGAAATATAATAACTTTTCACAGGTAAGAACCGAAAAGAAATTGCGACACTGGGACTGCCTATAAACTTGGCGGCTTGTCCAGTCTAATTGTATATTCGGATGTGTGTGGGTACCACCCTTAACACCATAAACATAAACGTCAACCAAAATTGTCATTTATACGTATAGAAATTGTTATATTTAGAACATGAAATTATTCATTTAGATTTTGACCTTAACGTGTCATATAAAGAATACAAAATCAATCCATCACAGTGCCTGATATCGTCTCTTAAAATAGTAGTGTTTTGTAAATCTGTGCTTTGTTTTAGGGATGAGAGCACTGTGGCCAGTGATATAAAAAGTATAGATTCGTGATATGTTCACAAAACAACTGAAAAAAGTGTTCCGATTGCAGCGGCAGCACACATACACATTTTTCGAATGAGCGTACATTTACCTAAGCAAAGAGCCTACAACTGTATTCTCTTTGGCGGTTCGTTTTTAAGGCACGGATGGCGTATCTGTATTTATATATACAGAATATCAATAAATTGTAAATAAATTCCGTTTTTGCCATTTGAATACGGAACTCTAAAAAACTTGAATTTTGTCTAATAATATCACAGTGTTGTTTATCATAAATTCTAATACTGTATGTTATATTAAAACATTTAATTGTAATAAAGTAAGAATTTATTTACAAATCAAGTAACATTTAATAAATTAATATATTATTTTTATGTAATAAAACCGTTTATTAATAATATGTCTGTGCTATATAAAAACGAAAAAAACATCAGTTTCGCCAACGAGAGGGAAATATTTATAGAAACAGTTTGGGCGAAATGATGGAGCGCCGTGACTGAGGGATTTCAAGCACGAGTAATTACGTATTTACGGCGAATATACTGTGTTAATCTACGTTGACATGTTGAATAATTTGAATTTTATCATACAATGTTCCCAGAAATACCTAAAACGTGGTCGGGAATAAAAATAAGTCTGTGTAGCTAGGGAAAATCATTTTTTTATATATAACTGTAAGGTGACTGCTGACAGACTGACTGATAAAGTGATCATCAACGCAGAGCCCAAAACCCTGGACGGATCGGGTTGAAATTTGGCATGCAGGTAGATGTTATCACGTAGACATCCGCTAAGAAAGGATGTTGAGTGATCCTATCTCCAAAGAGATTTAATTGGGGATGAAATTTTGTATAAAACTTTGTCAATTTTAAATCTGATTTGTTGATGAGCTAAGCAAACAAATTTATAATCTCCCTCTGAAGAATCAAAGTCGTGTTTTCAATATACATTAGCGATATAGTAAAATAATATTTCACCCCCGTTTAACTTTAGCTTTTTATACGTATGATGGATGTGGTATCAGATTGTGCGATGAATCTCGCCCGTCATGTTGTGCCCATTTATGGGAGGGCGACTCGGTGTGAGTGATCACTGTGTTACAAGTCTAAAGACTAAAGCTTTGCGATAAAAAGCTCATCATGATCGTTAGAAAAATTTCTGAAGCGGAAACCTATATGAAAACTCTGAATTTATTTTTGGTCTATATACTTCATACAGTACTTGTATTACAATGATGTAAAAAAGTATATAAGTATAGATTCGTGATATACTCACAATCGAAAAAAGTGTTCCGAATGCTGTGACAGCACATATACACATATTTCGAATTTCGAACACAATTACCTAAACATAAGAGTACAAACGTACAAAAGTTCGTTTTTGAGGCACGGATGGCGTATCTACCTTATATATACAAAATATCATTGTTGTATTATGATTATGAATGTTTTCGACCTATTTTAATGGTAATTTAATTTATTTAATTTGCATTTATAGTCAAAATCCATTTATTCAAATTAAGCTTACAAAAAGCACTTATGAACGTCAAAAAATATACAAAATACAGAACATTTATAATATTAAAGTACCAAAATTAATTTTGATACTTGAATAAAAAAGCGCTTCAGTGGTTTGGCCTGTTGACAAAGAAGCACCCAAGAAACTCAACAGTACTGCCTTTTTAAACAATGATTTAACATACAACATGGCACCCCAATCGCATTGCGAAACAATTCCAGATATGAATGTTGAATATGAATCGGTGATGAAGTACAGAAGTAAAATTCAGCACCTGGGAGCCATCATCATCAGCTCATTAAACGTCCCCACCGAGGGGCAGGAGCCTACCTGTATAGAGTGATTCGCACTAATCTTACTAATGGATAGACGTCCATGTGGAGCCAGTGCGGGTCGACTTCACGCACAACCTGTGAATCTCTTCGCAGGCGTACGCAGGTTTTCCTCACGATGTTTTCCTTCACCGTAAGAGCGTCGGGTTATTTCCTAATAACCCGTTTGAACACTCCATGATATACTTTGGCATTAAAATGAGCGGATTTTGTTACAGCAAAATCGACTGGGAATTCCAAGGCAAGACACTGACATCCGACACCATATTCCAACGGTACAAGCGGTCTAGCAAGCGCAAGAGCCGTCGGAACGCTCCGGTTGTCAACATCAACGGGGTTCTTACTATCCCAGAAGTCAATAAGGAGTCGAACGGAGCAGTTTACACTTGTGTAGTCACTAGTCCTTCGGGTACGTATTGAAGTTTCTATAATAATAATATCCACTGACATTCAAACAGCACCATCTAGTCCCAAACTAAGCAAGCCTGTAATATGGATACTAAACAACGGATAAATATACTTTTTTGTAAATCGGGGGGCATGGCAGTGCCCCCGCCAAATCAAACGCGAAGCAAACACTGCCGTACCATACATATTATACAAACAAACGTGTTCATGCTAACTCGGGGATCGAACCCGGAAGTCCGGAACCCTTGGTCTAGTAGCCGACATCTCAACTATTACATGAGATGGGTCGTCGATGGGTAGACCCAAACTAATCATTAGCCTGTAATATGGGTACTAAGCAACACAACTTTTTTACATACATTGATATATATTTAAAATTGTTTTTTAGCACTTATAGCCCACATTGCACGCTGTAGCCACCTATAAGTAAGGTGACACTTAGCTATAAGTTAATGTTTGTCTGATTCCTCATTGCTTCTACCAGTGTTAGTTGTCTTAATAAATAAAATAATAATGAAAACCCATAACTACAATAATTTATATTATTATTATTATTTGTATCAAAACGTAATCTAAAAAATATACTTATATTGAACTCTTAGGCGAAATGGCGAGGCGAGCGTTCGAGATTCAAGTCATTGAAGCGCCGGTACTTGAAGACCTATTGTTGGTAACAATCTCCAAGAGGGACAGATTGTAAATATCTACTGCAATGTGAGAAGTGGCGATTTGCCGATACATTTCGAGTGGCTCAAAGACGCAAGAGGATCCCCAGTAACTTGAAAGTAAGTGAAGTGCCTTCGCGTATAGATTATGTGGTAAGTTAACAGAAATGTTAAGAAATCCACTGTCAAAGATTCCGGCGAAGATTCTCGCTTCGTACAAACATTTTGTTTATAACACTACATATATTTGTTTCTATATGAAGAAGAAGAAGGTTCTTTATTATCCTTAACACTTTAAACTCGATCACGGTCATCGGTATCCGACAAACAATAAAACATTGGTTTCTTGACAGTCAAGTAGGCAAACGAGTAAGGGTCGGTAGGGTTAGGTCGTTTAGATCCAGAAGTTTGTCTCTTCATGAGATTGAGATCTGATATCTTTTTCACAGCGTAAACCTTATATGATAGTCTTGGCAATATTATCTAGCTGTTATATACGTTTATATTATATACCTTTTGCAAATTATTATTCCTTCAAAAAGGAAAGGTCCTGGACCTATCTCCACTCCAGAACTCATCTGCGACATCGGTTATCGGTAGAGCCACCTCAATTTGCCGTTCTATTTCGATAATTTGAGTTCCCTCACAAATACCATTACTATAATTTTATACCTGAAAGAGACCCTAAGCATATATCTCTCTCCGTTGAGTATTTGACTTTGTATTTGTACTCGTAAGCTTATCCTTTAGTTAGAGTCCAAGTCTCAGTTGCGGATGTTAATTCGGACAGGACGCATTGCTCAAAGACGCTTGTCTTCTTTTTTTCAGGTAGTAGAGAGAAGCTCAGAACTGTTCAGTGCCCTTGTAATCAAGAAAGTATCCCTGGAACACTGCGGCACATACACTTGCGTCGCTTCAAACCATGTTGCCAAAGTGAATAGGTCTACAGAACTATACATAAAAGGTATATTTTCCTTTATACCATACTGTTTATTTGATGCATGTTATATTGACTGTCGTCTAGGTAGGAACTACCGCAGTGCCAGATATCGTCCCTTAAAACAGAAGTATTTTGCACGTGCTTCCGGGTGAGGGCACTGTAGCTAGTTAAATTACCGGATATAAGAGACCGAGCATCTGTTGTCTCGGGTGTCGGGTGCAGTGCGGCGATGATGGAAAATAATAATTGTCTATCTTTTGTTGGTCTCCATCAAAGCCGCTCTGTAATGGTCAGGCGTATCACTTTACATCAGATGAGCGTCTTGACCGTCCGGTTTACTTGGTATCATAAAAAAAGGTGAAATGAAGGTCCCCATACAGATGATCTAATAGAAAATTCTTGCAGTGCAACGTGATATGCTGATGATGAAAATCTCACCAACGAAATACAATGATCGCGCTTTTTCACGTCGGTTTTCTTTGAGACCACAGTATCATATCGGCCCATTCGTGCTGAAGAAGAACTGTACAACACTAAAACATTATGTAAATTAATTTATTTGGTGTTTTAAATCACAGTGGCTCCAAAATGGCTTGAAGAACCAATAAACTCTTCACTGCTACTAGGACGTAGAGGATCAGTGTCCTGCAGTGCCAGTGGGTACCCTCAACCTCAAGTGCATTGGATGAAGAAAGACGGTATGTTATGTTTAACCACTGACCAGGCTCTGGTCACCTAGAAGACCATATTACTCTGATTACAGGGTAAACACCTGGTTCTCAATTTTACTAATTAACTTCACATTACGTCATTTTTTTAATCCAACTGTAAATTTAGTATACCGATATAACTTTAATGTTAATGGTAGTTATATAGTGCAATAAAGAGAGCGTCGGTGGCTCAATGGTGTGGACTGTCGCCCTCCTACCGGGAGGGCTGAGGTTCAAATCCCGACAGGTACCAATGTGTTTTAGAATTTTCGAAAATATATGTACGTTATCCGACGCTCTTACGGTGAAGGAAAACATCGTGAGGAAACCTTCATGCACACCCGTGAAGAGATTCAAAGGTTGTGTGTGAAGTCGTCCAATCCGCACTGGGCCCGCGTGGACGACTAAGGCTAATCACCCTATACGGGTGGGCTCGTGCCCCTCGGTGGGAGTTTAATGAGCTGATGATGATGATATAGTACAATGAATTGTCTAATGGTCCAATTAAAATCCTACCGTAAAAGAAAATGAATGTGTACAAAATTTAAGTATTGATACACAACTACGATCCTATTAACGCTTTTAAAAATAATCAGAATTGGGCCTGCTTCGTAGACCGAGACTGCAATAATCATTGGGCTGCTTGATTAAAAAATAATCAGAATTGGGCCTGCTTCGTAGACCGGAGACTTGCAAATGTAAAAATAATCAGAATTGGGCCCTGCTTCGTAGACCGGAGACTTGCAAAATGTAAAATATCAGAATTGGGCCCTGCTTCGTAGACCGGAGACTTGCAAATGTAAAATAATCAGAATTGGGCCCTGCTTCGTAGACCGGAGACTTGCAAATGTAAAATACTCAGAATGGCCCTACTCGTAGACGGAGACTTGCAAATGATAAAAGACAAAAAGTTACCGAAAATTAGGGGAGACCTATGTCCAACAATTCATGAAACCGGTGTCAAGTCAAAACTTGACAAAACTAATGACAAATCATTTAATCATATTTTTTTGTGTTTTTAAGTTATTCTCGTAGTACTCCTTAAGCTTTCACGATTTTTACACAATGAATTATAACTAAAATAAATAAATAAATAAATATCTACTGACATTCACACAGCGCCATCTAGCCCCAAGTTAAGCGTAAAGCCTGTATTATGGTTACTAACAACGGATAAACATACATGCTATACATTTTTTTTTGTAAAACATACATATTATACATAGAAAACACCCAGACCATTACAAACAGACATGTTCATGCACACAAATGTTTGTACTGCCCGGGGATCGAACCCGGAACCCTTGGTGTTGCGGCCGAAACTAAACTAAAGGTACTATATTATTTTACGGATTATATTATAATATATATAAAAAATAATTGGTTTCTATAATAACATGTAAGGTCAAAGGTGGCTAATTCCGTAGGGGGGTACACGTCTGCTTCAAATAACTCTTGCCGAATAATCCTACGCTTTTGATACATAACAGTCGGTAATACAGCATAATATGTCAATCCAAATCATGTGGGGTAGATGCATTAGTTGACATAGATATGGATAAACGTCCTTAGAAGTTTAGTTGTGTTTGAAAAATGTACAGTTTAAATGCTGTCGCATTTTGTCGATGATAAATATAATATTTATTTATTAACAATTAATAAAAAGTATTGCGTGTATTGGTTAAAGAACGCTTATACGATTGTTGGCAGTTATTGGCAATTAAACGTCTTCAACAGCTGCTAATCGATCTGAAAACATTTTGTAACCTGAAAATTGTGAAGTGGCAAATTCCGTCATAAACAAGGGGCAATTTCGTCATTATGCCGGATTTCCCCGATTCAGATATTAAAAACATTTTCTATTCCAGATTTTAATGCAAAAAACAACCTAGCTACAAGTATCTACTAAGTACAAGCTCTGTATCTACTGCAGTATAATCTTTATTTTGTAATCAACGAATGTATCTTGTTTAGATTAATTGATTTCATCATATAAAAAGCGCAATTACAAACGAAAAACGAATAAAGGTTTCTATGATAAAAATGATTTGCGTTGAAGCCGTATTAGCAGTACGTAAGTGGTGCATTAAGTGGTACAAAGCTTCACAGCTGTTAAAAATCCCAAGAATGACAATTATGGATCACGTAAATAGAAACAGAAACAAATCTCATTGTGAGGAGAACTGCGTTTGTTTTATTTCTCTACCAATAAACCTCATAAATTAGGTTGCTACCCTGACTTATCAGTATCCGGAATTGCCCAAAAAATATTTTAACGTTTTAAATGAGATCTTTACCATATTTTATTAGTGGAAGACATATAAATTGCCTCTCGTTAACCAATACATGTATGACTTATGAGTTTAAAAAAATATTAGATCTGTTCTATAATTACTCTACTACAGTGTGTGTTTTACCCCGAATCGGCGGGAAAATCCGTCTAATACCCCTGACTTTATCAGTATGCCGAATTGCCCATAAAAAATATTTTAACGTTTTTAAATGAGATCTATACCATATTTTATTAGTGGAAGACATATAATTGCCTCTCGTTAACCATACATGTATGACTTATGTGTATTTTAAAAAAAATATTTAGCTTTATATAATTACCTCTACGTGACGGAATTTACCCCGAATTGCGGGAAAATCCGTCTAATGTGGAGGTTTTAAAAATTACCGTATATCTTGGAAACTTATTCTTATTAAGAACACTACGACGTTAAATAGGAAGTTATATAAACTTAAATTTTGATACTTGCTTAACATTTGGCGGTACGACAGATTTTTTAAATATACTTGAACAAAATTAGGTTTCAATAAAGTATGCCGGAATTAGCCACCTTGACCTTATCTATATTTTGGAATCAATAATTTTAATTCATTAATTAATACATTGAAACGTACATTTTTTTTTCCAGCATCTTGGGGACGTGGCAGCCAGTCCTTGAACTAGCTGGAGGTGGTATCCTCACCTCCCAAACGGGACCCTCATCATCGAGGAAGTTTCCCTGACTGACGAAGGGACATACTCTGCAATGTGGAGAACGGTTGTGGGGCAACCACTTAGCAAGACTGTTGGATGAGCGTTAATAGTGAGTTTAGAATTCATTACGTACAAAATATATATCTCTTCCTGTTCTTTTCTCTCATCTCCCTCTCCACACACACACTGCCTTAGTCCTTGAACACCATGCACGTAAAGGCGTCAGGAATAATATAATTTCATATAATATGGATTTTAGTTCAAGGGTTAAAACGGAACCAAAGTGTAGTGGCAACCAAGAAAAAAAGTGACAATATTTACTCGTTTAACTGGGTACTTATAGTATTAAAATATTGAAAATGTTCTCATGGCTGGAGATACCAGGTTCAAGTAGCACGTAATGCAACTTTAGGGGTCTTCCTCAGGTCACCGTTACGTTTGTCAACAAAAATAAATGTACCATAAACCCAAGGATTACCGAAAGACAACAAAAATTTTGTCGTCGGTTTAAAAGATTGTAATTCTCTTGTTTTTCATTGAAATAAAAATTAAAGCTTATAACAATAAGAGTAAAGTATTAACCTCTTGTACTAATTATAAAATAATAAAGCTCATATTATATCTATAATTGGACCTCTTTTCTAATTCCAGAGCCAGTACATTCGAGTCATCATCCAGCAATGTTACGTCACGCCTTGGACATCCCGTGACGTTAGAGTGTCATCCACTTGGTGACGAGCTACAGAGTTACATGGACACATGATGAACCTCATGGACTTTCATGGACAAAGGTAATAGTTATGTAGCTGAAAACATCTTTGCATCTCATGTTTATTATCCTCCAGACAATCGCAGAGCTAGTTGCTAGCTCTCTTGAAAGAGCTTAGATGGATAGCGACTCTCGGCACCCAATGTTGTCACATCCGTTGCTTAAAGGTTAAGAAGTCATAAACAGTTTATAGGGAACTATTTCCGTCTCAACTCAAATGACCCCGAGAAAGCGAGACTAATCTCTGACGTGCAAAGGTTAGTACGAGTATAACCGGTTCCCTTTCCCTCCTGAAAGTTTTACGCCTGACCATGAGGAGACGTGGTCCGATCTGAGGTCTTTGAAAACCTTACGCTATAATAGGATTGGCATTTCGTCTATATTACTGCTTTCATTACAGGGTGAAAGAGTCAGAGGCCAAGACAACTCTAGCCTATGAGCCTATCAACTTCCAATATTCGGAGACTGGAGACGCCGGTCTTTACCAATTATCCAGTAACCCGTTGGAGCTGCTACTTTAACGTAGACTTGACGATATTAGTAGACCATATTAGAAATTAACATTGAATAACTATTGTAGACATACACACAGCGCTTATTTAATAAAAAACTTGCACAATGTAAAATTAACATTGGATAAAAGAGTGATTACTTTGATTGAGAGAGGCTTATATAACAGCAAAATGCCCTTGAAGATTATTTGAAGTTAGAAGATAACATGGTACAGTAAAATTAGCCATACCACACACATACATACATACACTCACATTCCTTACCTGTAAAAAAAAGTTAAAATTATGTAGCCCTCATGACATTTTTCTCGTTAAACAACTGAAGAGAAAAAGGGAGTGGCTGTAAATCAGCGCTGTCTGAGATTCCTGGTCACAGATGAGCAAAAGCTGAGCTGCTTCCTGTTGTTGTTCTGTTACTGCATTATTTATACACAATGTGTTATCTATATTTTTGTGGACAGCAATAAATACAATTTATTATTATCATTAAAGTATTTAATGGTGTATATACACATCTAGTGTTAGTAGCAAATTTAATATGACACGATTGTTCTAGAACCGCCGACAGCACCCGCGATTTACGCATAGAGGGTGTCCGCGCCCGCGGGGCGACCGTCGTGGAGGGGGGCGCCGCCGCGGGGGGGTACGCGCTGCAGTACGCCGCGAGACTGTCCGGTTGGGACCATGCGATCACTGTCAACGTCTCTAGGTACACAATCATTTATTTATGTTACGAAGTGAACAGGACGGTCAGGACGCTCACCTAATGGTAAGAGATACGCCTGACCATGACACGACATTGAAGGTGACCTACAACTGATGAACAGTTATTTTTCTCCATCAATGCCGCACTGCGCTTCTCATATCTTATATCCAGAAATTTCACTAGCTACAGTGTCTATCTGGCATTGTGGTGGCACCCTATTGTACGAGTATTTAAAACACTGATAATGAAAAGGTTCAAATTTCTGAGCAGATTCAGAACTACTTCGGTTTGGATTAGAAATTAAGCTGTAAAAATTAGTAAATAAAATTATTTACTAGCTAAAACAAAGGTTTTACTGAAATTTCAGTAAAGACATCGACCTTCGGCAGTCTTACGAACTGCAAAACCTGAGACCAGCCACTGCGTACGAAGTGAGAATAGCGACGGTTAATCAAGTGGGCATGAGCATGTTTACTGCCCCAGTTCACTTTACAACACACGAAGAAGGTAAAAACGTTTTTTTTTTCAAATTCATTACATTTTGCAGTCGACCTGTTTCTTAAATCCTTACTGAACCGTTCCTTACTTCTTAGTTTTTTGTTATTAAAGTGATTTCTATTCTTTGCTAGTAAGGTTTGCAACTACAACTGAGTTAATTTCAAACAGAAGTGCTTATAAGTTTCAATTTACACATTTGAGAATTTAAAGCCCTACTTATTATTATTATTTGACCATCTGTTTTCTGTTGTATGCCCGAGAGGCCGGACACAGTGTTTCTACATTATTTTTTAAAATGTAACATCTTTTTACCTGTGATTCACAATAAATACATTTTGATTTGATTTGATTTGATTTATTTGTATGAAGTGCTAACAGTTGTAACATTTCATAGCCTAATTTTCTCTGACACTATCTTTAGCAAGATCCCACACTTTCGGAATATATCTATCAATTAGTTTTGAAGTCAGTACATAATTAATATCCAAACGATCTTTTGCAGCGCCATCATCACCGCCCATAAACATTCAAGTTGACCAAACCGAAAATCCTGGAGAGTTGTACGTGTCTTGGCTACCACCGCTCAAGGAATCCCATAATGGTGTGATTTTGGGATACCATGTCCGGGCTGTACCGCAAAACAGTGTTTCGGGTGAGCAACTTTCTTAAAGAAGGCATACTAGTGCTTTGATTGTACATTACTATGGAGTTTATTCATAACTTAAATTATTTGAACACGAGATAAATTGACGTATAAGCTTCATAACATATTTTTTATATGCATAACAGTTTAATTCAACCACAACAATATCATCTGAATATATTGCTATTCGTGACGAAAGTGCTAATACTCAGATTATCGTAAAATCATAAGTTTTGTGATCACTTTCAATGCCATTTCCAAGCTTTTACTTTTCAGTTTCCTATCACTTGTATATTTCAGAATCTATTTTATAATTAAAGTATGCTGCAATGTATTTGATAGAATTCTAGTATGAGATTTATTTATTCTGTTTATAGATGGAACGGATACAAGAACCGTTAAAATCTCACAACAATCAGGAAAACAAGAAACTTTACTGAGCGGGCTTTCAAAGAACACCAGGTGTGTGTTAACTTTTTCATTTCTTAATAAGACAATCACACGATCTGATAGTAAGTGATATCATCACATACGGACACTTATAACTCCGAAGAAGCAAACGAATGCGTTGTCAATCCTTTTAAAGGAAAACGAAAAAGTAAATTATGTAATGGAGAACCAAGCTTTCGCACAAATGGACCCAAGTGAATCACCATTTAGCGTTATTTTTTTTCCAAATGAGTTACATAAAAGGTGGCCTTCCTTTTTCTCCCCATATAACGATTCCTTTTATTATTAAAGAATTTAACAAATCAGCATTCAGATCACATGGTGCTAGTAATCATCACCAATATACTAAAAGCATTACAATTGTTATAACGGGAAACAGCTGAAATTAAACTTTGAACTATGACTATTAACTATATTTATCTAAGTATATTGATAACTAGTTGAACATAACAAATTACAAACCATTTTTTTACGTAGTTTGGCTTTGCTTTACACAGCGGCAAATTATAAGGATATTATTATAAACAACTTATATTTACTATTTCAGGTATGCGGTCTCCGTATCAGCTTTTACTAATGCCGGGTCCGGGCCATTTTCACTACCGATTCTTCAAGACACAAGAGAAGGAGGTAAATCATATTCATCATTCATCATCATCAGCTCATTAAACGTCCCCACCGAGGGGCACGAGCCTACCCGTATAGGGTGATTAGGCCTTAGTCGTCCACGCGGGCCCAGTGCGGATTGGACGACTTCACACACAACCTTCGAATCATATATTTTATCTGAAATCACAAAAATATCTTATAGTGCATAAATCTAATGAACGTTTTCTAAGTCCAAGACTCAAAAACTAAAAATTTCTGATAACGAAAAGGAAATACTCAAGATAAATATTTTCACTGAGTTATTAGAAATAAAGAAATTATACAACGTACCTACAATTTTTCACACCTTGAATTGCCTTGGTTAAAAATTCGAAGATCTAATAATAATAATAATATATATTTTTTCTGTCAAAGTCCATATTAATTGTTAGTATTACATAAACTTAATCACTATGTTAGTAACATTTTATTCTTAACACTAAGTAAATATAAAAAGCTAATTATACTTAACAACTATAATAGAACTAGGTATGCAATTGTACCCAATGGCGCAGCATCGGGGCATCCCAGCGCTCTGCAAACACCTTCAGGAGACTGTTGGAGCTGGCGCGGAGTCGAGATAGCAAGGAGGCGGACCGCTTTCGCATGATTGCGTAAAAATCGTCGGTGCGCGCCTCCGCGAACATAAATAATATTCTAATGGTTCGCCTTTTAGGCATTCTGGCAAGAATATCTTGCGCTCAGCTTTAAAAGCATCGAATATTACCTTGAAATATAAATTATAATATTTTACACAGCTCCAGAGCATGCACCTTCTTCAGTGGAATGTACAGCAGTCTCTTCGACATCTTTAAGAGTCGGCTGGCAACCGATATCACACGGCAGTCAGGGATCTTCACTAGTTGGGTACACAGTGCTGTTTGCCACTGAAGGTGAGATAATTATGACGATAAAGATAAATATATAATATTGGTCAACTTTTAATTGATCCCCTGCATAACACATTATTATGAATGCATTTCTCTTGGTTCATACGTGTCAAGATTCAAAACTAGAACTTAGTTTTTACAAACATACAAAACCTACTCAATTTTGAACGATATTCAATGATATTATAAATCTTACGTAATTTGTTTACTTATGTATTTAAGTATTTTAGTACATATTTTCTTTGTAATGCGTTATATAAAAAGTTTTTGAATAAATGAAATCTTATATGACTTGTACAAATGGCGTCTTCTGTATTTTATTGGTATTAGTAAAATTAATATGGCAGAAATACTCGACTCTGTTTTCGAAAACTGTAGACACCAATGTAAAAATATATATTTTACTGATTGGCATAATAAATAACTTGTCGAAGAGTTTAAAGTAAGCACGGACTTAGATGATTGTATAAATAAAATTGTTATTTTGATTCATTAAAAATAACTTCTGTACGATTCAAAAGTATCATGTAATGTGATTTATTTAAATAAAACATTTTTAGTTCGAGTTTGTTGATTTCAGACGGTGCTTGGCAAAATCAAACGTCGCTTCACACTGAGCTTTATCTGCAAGGCCTGATGAAATACACCAATTACACAGTGAAAGTCGCTGGATTCTCTAACTATGGGGCTGGACCGTTTTCTTATCCGATTGTGTGTGCTACGCTGCAGGATGGTAAGAACAAGAATATGTTTCCTTATATATTTTTTGCCCCGTAGTCTTATATTCAAGCGTAGGGATAAATCGCAGCTTCAGCCGATGGGTTATGGTTGCAAATCCCCGGTGAAAACCGCATTATTACACTTTGTTACATCATCATCAGCTCATTAAAACGTCCCCACCGAGGCACGAGCCTACCCGTATAGGGTGATTAGGCCTTAGTCGTCCACGCGGCCCAGTGCGGATTGACGACTTCACACACAACCTTCGAATCTCTTCGCAGGCGTGCATGAAGGTTTCCTCACGATGTTTTCCTCACCGTAAGAGACGTCGGATAACGTACATATATTTTCGAAAATTCGAAAACACATTGGTAGTGTCGGGATTTGAACCACACTTTGTTACGTTTTTTCCCAATTTAGTTAGGACATTGTTGACTGAATCACCTGATTGTTTGAATATGATTCCGTACTTTTGAAGGGCTTGTTAAGCCGTTGGCCCAGTTACAATCTTAGGCTGTAGTAGTGTGTTGACAACCACAAATCTAAATTAGGCCTGCATGGTGGGTTTTCATAACCAATCTTCACAAAGCTATGCTGGGCGGAAATGTCTGTGTCTCCGTAGTTCGTACGTTATAGACTGATGAATGTTTTTTTTTTTCTATGTTAATTATAAATAGGAACTCGTTACTCTAAATAAATGGAATATAACTGTGTCAAGAATTGTTTGATTGAGCAGGCACCTACTATTGGAAAACTCAATAATTAATTACTTTCTCTGTTATGCTTTTTGATGCAATCAAGGCCATATGGCACGGAACAGTTGTTAACAACAATCATCTGGATCAATCCGGAATAATCTAAAAAAACTGATTTCCTTGAAAGTAAAACTAGGAAAATTATGACGGTTTGTGTATTTTTTCCTGATTATCTTTTCTTAATGGCCTATACAATTAACTTTATGGTGACTATCTTTCTCTGTCTATTAGAATATGGAGACACTTTTAAACTTTACTATTAAAATCATCTTAATTTTCGTCTTGTTTTACAGTTCCAAGTCCACCTGCCGATATAAAAGTGTTGGTTTTGTCTTCGAGTTCGCTTCTCGTCAGTTGGAAAAAACCAGACCATCCAAATGGAGAGCTGCTCTACTATACTGTTTATGTCAAGCCTACTTCCAGGTTTGTATTAGATTATCCACTATCAATACTTTTTAGTGTGAAAAAGAAACAGAGTGAGACCACGGCTTTACAGAAAACAGCCCTAAAATAATGAGCGCGTTGTGTTTTAACTAGTTATCGCTAACTTGCGCGCTATCGCTAAGTTTGGCGGAGCTCAAAATTACCGGTTCCATTCCCATATTTCCTTTTCCCTCTTCTTCTTCTTCAAGACTAAGTGCATGAAGGCCGTTCCGGCTATCAGAAAAAGTCTTTCAGAAAAGCTCTCAGCCTAAAATGTTGACTCCTTCAAGGCTGAGAGTCATCAGTCGCTCTCAAAAACTCAAATTCCCTTCTTCTTCAAAACTTAAAGTCATCTGCGCTGGCACTTGGCCGGTGAAGCTGTAAAAGCCATCTGCGACTAGCAGTCGTCACAAACAAATCTTTCTATTTTCTCCTTTCCTGTTGAGACACGAGGCAGCACTAGCTGAGACAGAGCCTTATTTAACCAACTTAAAAAAGGAGTTTACTCAATTCGGCCGTATATATGCACTTTTTTATGTTTGTTGCGGATATCTTCGTTAATTATGAACCGATATTGTTGATTCTTTATTTGTTGTACAGAGTACACTTCAAAGGTGGTCCCATTTTAAGGAAGTCCGGCCACAGAATGTTTATTTAAAATCAAAATGTATTTATCAATTTAAACACTTACGGTATCTTCAAGCCAACCCGAACTGGGCCCGCGTGGTTGACTAAGGCCTAATCACCCTATAGGGGTAGGCTCGTACCCCTCGGTGGGGACGTTTAATGAGCTGATGATGGTATCTTCAAGTTAATTTTTTCAATATATTTTTTCTTCTTTACTATTTAAATTCTTTAATATGCAATTTAATTTTTGTATATTATCCTTGTCTTCTTATAAGTGCAATTCAATCTATTTCTATTTTGTCCTTGTCTTGTAATGAAGCGGTGAATCAAACAGCATAACAGTGCGAACTATCACACAGCAACGGTCCACCGCAGAGCCGTAGAGTGGAGGCGGAGGGTCGGTGCACGTGCGAGGTGTCGGCGCTGGCGGGGCGCGCGCACGACGTGTGGGTGGCGGCGGCCACGCGGGCCGGGGAGGGCGCGCCCACCAGACGGCTCACACACACGCCGACGCATCGAGGTAAACCAGTTATTACATTATACGATCTGCAACCATGTGATCGGCAGGGGATCTGCAACCTGCAGATCGCATAGTGTGATAACAGTTAGACCAGGTAACCTTGCTTATTAGACCGGTCATAACGTACCTCAAGCCCGATCTTACGGTGAAGGAAAACATCGTGAGAAAACCTGTGCACGCCTCCGAAGAGATTCAAAGGTTACCCGTGTGGATGACTAAAGCCTCTATACGGGTAGGCTCGTGCCCCTCGGTGAGGACATATTGACGATGATCTGAAAGTGGCCATTTTCTTATACGCCCCTTAAGCTTAATCAAGCTGATAATAAATATAGGTACAGCCATATTAAGCCAGACTTCTTATCGAGTACATAGTCAGATTGGGTAAGATCAAGATGAAGAAGAACAACTGCAGAGGGGGCGCCTACTAGGCGGGTGACGTACACGTCTACGCATCGAGGTAATATTGGTTACGGTAACATCTAGCTGGTCAGAAATTTGGGTTATAAACATAATAAGTTAGACTTCTTGTCGAGAACATAGATTGGGTACGAGCAAGATAGAAGATAGAATAAGAAAGAAGATAGATAGAAGAAGCGCCGCCTTCTAGACGCGTCACGCACACGCCTGCGCATAGAGGTAGGGTAATAATTATGAAAAAAAACGCATAATTCTTATTTGACAATGTGTTTCTAATTTTATAATATAGCAGTGCTCGCTTGTATTGCGCATTAGGTCACTTAAAATTTGTGAACATTTATTTCATTGACGTAACTTGCTGAATCCCGAGTTAAACTGGTAAGAAATCATAGATTACAGTCATACTTACTAAGCCATAATAAGTCATAATACATGTCTGACTCTACTTAATTACTGAACAGCAGTATAAAACGACTTAATGATTATCATCATAGTATTGAACTTATACGAATATAATTCGTTTTTACTGATGCCCTTTAACTCTCAATAAACACAATACATTGATCAGAAATCTTCTTTCTTACAGTTGTAGCAGGAGTAGCATCTCTTGGAGGAACAATCTCAGTCGGAGTGGGAAGCTCCCTACTCCTGGTATGCCAGTGCGTTGGCATACCACCACCTCGCACCGTATGGTACCACAAGCACAACATCATCACCCACCATCCCAGGTTCACGAGGAACCATGATGATAGTCTACTCATTAATAGTAAGTATACACAACCATTTTTTATGAAAAGTTTCTTCAAATGATGCTAGCGAGCACATGCTAGATAATTTAAGACTGATTATTTTTTTCCGTTAAGGATATTATCACTGCTAGACTTAGTACTAGATAAGCTAACTGATTCATAATCATCGGCCTATGACATTCACTGGGTAGACAAGCCTTGCCACTTAGTATGGCTATTGTGGGTTTTGGCCGTAAGCCTATTCAGGCCTAGCTGGATAGTGTTAATGACTACTATCCTGGACGAATTCAGCAGGAACCGCTCAACGTGTCTCTCGATGCACAAAATAATCTTTCTTTGCAGACAATCAGTCGGTTCAGCCTGCAATATTATTACCAAACCGTAACAAATCTTACAAAGAAACTTAACTGTGTCTACCCCTGTGGAATTCAAAGTTGCGACCTCCAGGATAACTCTACATGTGGTAGTTAAATAGAATTGATAATCATCATCATCATCAGCATTTAACTCCCACTATAAAAACCAAATAGCATGGCTTGGGCAATCAACCAAACGTTATACGCTTCGCCATTGAGCCCTCAAAATATATTGGGTAATTTTTCAATTTCAGACATTGACCAATCACTGAGCGGGAACTACACATGCTTAGCCAAAAACCTCTACGGTTCAGACTCCGTGGAGTATTTAGTTGTAGTTCTACCGTTGCCTGAAGCACCTGTGCTGAGAGCCACTCCTTACAAGGACTCCGTGCTGGTCGAGTGGCAGCAGCCAGTATACTCTTCGAGAAATCGGACACAGCCTCAAATAAGTAAGTATCCAAAGAATAATAATAAACGTTTATTTCGCTTAAAGTAATTTACAATAATCGCATGCTCTTAAAAGTAAGCATATTTACCAAAAAAAAGGTATTTATACGGCCGGTGCTTATAAAAGGAAAACCTGGACTGTAAACACTAGGATCCTTTCAGTTTCTCATGAATATATAAAAGTGCGAAATGCACCCTCTAGATTAGAAGGTCACACCCATGAGCCCCGACGCGGCAACGCA
>PQWD01013223.1:0-40758 GCA_019425675.1 Leucinodes orbonalis
ATCAACTTACATTTTTCTGTCTATCAAAGCGACAAATTCCCCTGCACATGCGCGCGCGCTGCGCTTACTATATCTATGCCCCTGCAATGTCTTTGACGTCACCACTTTTTTTAAACCGACGTTTGCCAAAAATTACCCGCCACTCACACTGGACAGACAGGGTTTGCAATGATGATTAAATTATAAATGCAGTCAGACCATATTTGCTGCCGAAACACCCTAAACATCAGATTTCTAAGATCCCAGATAATGTAAACCAAACTTAACTTCGTATACGTACTATCTCATTTCTGGCTCGAGTTCGTTACAAATACAAATGGAGTGTCCCGTTTCTATCATTCCTGTCAAAAGTCAAAAGTCAAATAACTATATAGTTCGACTGTTAGATTTGAGAATGGATTGTTGAGGATGATACACAGTTGAGGTGTGGTATTTAAAATTAATCCAAAAATATTTTTACTGCTCACAAATGGTTGTTTTCTGGAGCCTTCGCATTCTGAATTTCACTTCGCTTAATTGCCTAATTGCTTCATTCAAATTGGTCCATAAAACCTCAATTATGGTGCATTTCGAAAATTTTCGCAGCAGATAAATATCCCGGTTATTTTTAAATCGCATAACTTTCCACACCTACACTTAAAACAGGAAAGTACAGACAAAATGTTTACAAGAACATAAAAAGATCCGATACTAATAATCAGTAATTATCTGGATATAGGTAAGTATTAAAAATAGGTTCTACCGCCACCTATAATCATAAATAGGTCCTTGGTCAGGTTCCTTTCCTTTTTAAGGAAAATGAAAGGAAGAGAAATATTTACGCCGTTTAAAACATTTTACAGGGAAAAAATAGGTTTATAAACACCATGTCAACAAAAAAATAAACATAATAAATTGCACCGATGCGCATACAATACGAAATGCTAAACAACTCAGCTTTATGAAAACTGGAGCAACCATTCTCTCGATGACATATCAAAAGAAAACAAGGACTGGACGGATCAGGTAGTAAAAGTACAGAAGAACAGGAATTTAGAATTGCAAGGTATTAAATTATCTACAATATTCCATTTCATTGCTATAATAAGTATCTATTATGTAAAGAAAATCAACCCTTAAATTGGGGTTTCCCTACTGACAATCCGCCTCAACTTGCGGAATATTGATATGCGGCTCAAAAATTATTAATGAAAACAACGCTTCGGTCGTACATTACCGCGATCATCTTAAATTATCGCTTACAAACCAAACTGATCGCAGGCCATTCATCTCGCTGTGCCAACAGAGCGGCCTACACCATGATTACATGTTATTTGTTCCTCAGCGTGTACGGCTAAATATTAAGTCAATGGGCTGCGGTTGTCATAGTAGCGGTGCAGACAAGGAACAATATAGTTATTGTTCCTAGTATGCAGATGTCGACGTCTATTGGCGGTTTAAATATGTTTCAGATGTTTACATATCTACTTACCTTAATCTAGAAAACTGTTAATGTTTCGTGAGATGAGATCACTTCCTTTTTAGTATTTTACCATTGTCACGCATCGACTGCCAGGATCATTAAGAATATTCAACATTTTTTAATGAAAATGGGAAATGGCGAACTTGAACTAAACTACCTTATTAATTGGATGTTTTTTGCCTTTTACATACCGGGAAGTCCTGCGCTACCTAAATAACCCCAGACCCACTGGTCTTAGGAAGATTACCTAAGACCGGATTTTGGTATCCAAACCTGTTGCCGGACACTTTTTTGAAGTCGTTGGTCCGTCATTACCCACGTTAATCCACTGTTATTTGCTAAATTTTTGTCCCAAATCTTTATTTAGTCAGGAAATGTGGAGCCCTACTTTTTACTTAGAAGTTAATAATAATTTATCTATTTAGTTTAAAAGAAGCTCGCCGCTAATTCAAGGCCGCAGCCGTATAAAATCAAAAATTTAATTAAAAAGCGATACATCACGCTCATGTAAGCGTATGTCTTTAATGCCTCATTGGCGATGGTTGATAATCCGTGATTAAGCGAAGAGCTGATGGGACCCAACTTTATGTGCAAATTGTGCTTCGTCGAATCGGTGGCCTTCAATACACAAGTTTATTAAATTCACCGCTCATTTCCCGAGACGCTTTACGTTAATTTGTTGGTTATTTAGTAAAAGTTTGTCGAGTCATATGTTTTGTTTTGTGCTGGATAATTAATTAAAAAAATATTTGTAAGTTTACACGAGCATCTTAGATTTTTTATGGTAATAAGTACTTAAGTGAAAATGTTTCGACTCTTTTTTTGTAACGGTGAAATGACTACGAAAACACCTTTCAAAAATCTATGGTGTAAAGTCATAAAGAACAAAAGTTGTCTCCCACAATAATTCCCTATAAGTAGACCAAAAACCTACAAGACAAATTTAGGTAAGTTTAGGACATATTTTTTAAGTTACTTAAAATTTTATTACAATGCTTATATTTCATTACCTTTCTTAATGCAAAGATGAAAATACTGCCTCAGTATTGAGTTAAATAAAACATGATAAGATATATTCACGGAGTCATTGTTCTTAAACGTTTTCCACCCCGTCGATTACTGATCTTTATTAATTTATTCGATTGCGATTTAACAAACAAAAAATATTCATAAAACATAACAGTAAAATGAACACATCACTTGTAATTGGTTTTAAATGAGAATGAATTACGATTGTTCCGAAAAGGTTGAGGCTATGGTGATATTTAAGTACAGATTTAAGAATATCTTGTATATTCTGAAATCTATGATATATACCGTGTCCAAGTAGTTAATGGAAGCGTGCAAGCTTGTGTACAATACGTTTTTAAAACGAGTATACTTCCTACAAGGAAACTTACTGAAACACGATCGCTATGAAAAATAGAGCAAGGATATGTACTTGAGGTGTGCCCTTGATAGACTTTATGAAAGCTTACAATTTACATACAAGTACTGGTGAGCAGTGAACTGAAGTTTATTTGAAAATATCTTGTCTATTCGATAACTTGGTGTTATTTCTTTTGTTGTAGTTTTATGCGGCAGAGTGGGAAAGATCTCTATCCCGCAGTAGACTGAAATCGGTTAAAGAGCAAGATGTGCGGTAAAGTCAACCAAGTTGCTAACTTGTGACGTAAAGAAGTTTCAGCATAATGGCACCAGTTACTTCCCAGCCATACTAGCAGACTCCGTTTATTGTTATTCCATCAAGCTGACGGAATAAGCCGTAGAATTAATAAGCTAATAAAATTCCGTATCGCTTATTCTGTCTAAACTTCCGGAATTCATAGTTTTCAGGTATTTTTAGGTACCTATGTATCTGTTTTAATTTACGATTTGAATTGTGATGTTACAATATAGGTAACAGGTCAACCAAAAGTGGAGCGGGGTGAAAAGTTGGTACCTCAGTCGGTAATACAAATGACTTTCAAGATGGCGGGAGGCCGTGAGATGATGATTGCTGATGATCGATCTGCGTAGAAGTATCATGAGGGAGCCTGGAGCTGTAGTAAGATAAAATCCCCTAATCACTCAATCATAAACTCAATCATACATTACTTATCAATGATAAGACATTGATAAGTTAATGAATGATTGAATTGTCAACATTAAAGGTTCATTGTTTTGCAAGACCAAACATGATTGGCTTAAAAAGCCGTCGACTGCTGCTCGACTTAGGCTTCCTGTAAGGCTTTCCGCTATGATTTGCTGGAGGGTCGCCAGAGCCTCGTTCCCTGTTTGGCAACTTACACAACGAGCTGGTGGGTTAGGTCCCTAATGATTTACTGGTTTTCAGCATAAAAAAGAGTAAAGATTTATATTTGGCTTGGATTCCAAAAAATATCAAACGTAGTTTATTTGCTAAATTTGTTTTAGATTAGACCGACAATAATTTTAACACTTTGAAATAGTGTGAGTTCTAACTTAACATACGAATATTTTAAAAATGCAATACCTACCAAGAGTAGCCAGGGAGTTGTTGAAATTTTTGTAACATTGACATTAAACAAGACAATACAATAATAACTGACAGTTGCAATAATAATTCAGTTTCTGTCACTACTTACTGGCTTAATTGAAGACACCCAACCTTAAACTTTACGTAACCGCTTTCGAAACGGTAAAGTGATAATCCTTTAGGAGATAACAATATCAGACGAACTTAACATTAATTCAGTGCACCATATTGAGTGAATTTATACGTGTTGTTAAGATTACCTTCGAGTGCGATTCAGCCGTCATAACTTTACCGGTGCGCTTTACGCTTCTACAAATTGGTTTATCGTTTATTATGAAAGCTGGCACTTAACTTTGAACTTTATAATCATAGTAATAAAAACCCAACCATTTTAAAAGTCATCGATTAAATGTTAAAAAATTAGCGTTCAACAACGGCACTTTAATGAGATGTTAATACGTGAGAAACTCCAGACAATCCACGTTTATCCGTGGACTGGATTGTAAAAGATCAGCCGTGAAATAATTGTACCTATAAATTAACACGCACATCCTGGAAGCCATTATCATGGCTTGCATTGACTTACAAACTCTGTGCTGGATTTTGTTTTCGGGTTTTTTATTAAGTGATGCCTGACCATGACAGAAGCAGTGTTGAAGAAAATTAATACCAGTAGGAATCTAGTCCTTCTTCTAACACTTCTCTGCGCCCGTCACCTGTTATGACAGATGTTAGGTCTCTTATACCCAATGATATTCTGTATATAAAGTTAGATATGTCATCCGTGCCTTATAATCGAACTGCCGACACTACAATATTCAAAATTTGTAAGTTTATGTATTCTGTAAACCGCTTTTAGGTTTTGACAAGAAACTTGAAAGAATAATAATATATTTGGGGTTCCCCATACAGTGCACTGAAACTCAAAAATTTTTTTTTCATCAAATATCAATGTGTAGAACTTAAAAAATGATATCGTGGTTTCTAATATCATTTTTTTATAAATTGAATAGTTGGCGCGAGAGACACTTCCAAAGTTGAAAAAGTTGTGTCCTCCCCCTTCTCTAATGTCTAAACTATGGGGTTGATCTCCACGGGCGATTGCGACTCGCGCTTGGCCATTTTTTTTTTATTTATATATGGTAGATATTTTTTTACTTTTAATATATTTGCATTTTGATATAGATTAACTTTAGTTATTGAACAGTTCTATATTTTTTTAAATAAATCGGTAGGTTTTTTTATATACCAGATAGTGACAGTCCACTACTGCTATAAGTGCCAGGAAAATCTGATCTAATACAAGTAAAACTCCCACCTTTTCTGTGATGTGTGTCTATAAACTTATTTCAAACATATTATGATACTTTTTATTATTTTTAATTCAAAAGTCATATTATATACCTTTTTGTTGATTGAGGCTTCTGGTCTTACGTTATCAAAAACATAAACCATCAATTAAGCTGATGTCAAAATGTCATCGGCATGATAAAAGTGTATTATAAATCGGTTATTTATTAAATTTTAATTGTTAAAATACATACTATTCTCGCAAAATACATACTTCAATAAAGGAGAAATATTCATAAAACATGAGTGTTCGAAATACGAATTACCGCCTAATTTTTTTTTGTAATTGGAACTGTAATGATAAGGTTTCATTACTCTACGGCCAGTTCAAGTTCACTTATGCATAATGCAAGTCCTCTACGAATGTTTAAATCTGAATAATAATTAGTATTGTTTATGTCCTATTTACCGGCGGCATGTCGTTGCTCTACCCTTGACATTCACCACCAGTTTCGCGAACGGGGGCTCGTCTAGTCTCTATATGGCTCGTCACGTAGAGCTATGAACCTTTAGAATGGTGCAATAGTAAATCACGCAAGCATTGGGAACGTGACAAAACAGAAATGTTGTTTATGACTGTTAGCAAGATCGTCGAACATTTTAGTTATAACAAAATATTTTCATGAACTAATTAACAAGTTTATTGTCTCATTGCTGTAATTAACTAAGTATGAATTATTTATTGTACTGTACAGCTGTTGATTACAAGGAATTAGAAAACAAATTCAAAAAATTAAATCTTGAGCCGTGGTATTTAAATTTAACGTATGCTACTTAAAGTGCATGTCACCAAAATGCATTGTTAATTTAGAATGGCCGACAAAACGGCACGTCGAGTACCGTTACAGAAGCTATTATCGCCGAGTTTTTGTTCAAACGACCGTTTGAATGATCATTTGAATACTGATTTGTAGGATGGAAATCGTCAAAGTGATTTGCGAGAGGGTTCGTTATGATTCCCGAAACAACCTATAATGTGCCTCAATAGCGTGATGGGTTTATAATTCTTCAACAAGAGTTTTTTTAAAGAAGAACACCACCACGTTAATTTTTCTTGATATTGACGCAATACCATCATACAACTTCTATAATTCAGTTTTTACCGAGTGCCTTATTAAGCTAAAGCAACATAGGAGACACCCAACCTTAAACTTCAACAAATTTGTGATTAGGATGCAATACCTAATCACAAATAAGGCTTTATGCCAGATAAGAAATATCGTCATATCGTGTAATATGTGTGTGTCATAAAAATCTAAAACGAAACTATAAGTGGAAATTCTAAAATAATATTGCCAATTCTAGGTAACTCATAGGTCTACGCGTCGAAACTGGAGCAGTTTTTCAAGTAAAATGCAAAGACTGGTCCACTCAGTTATAATTGGAGCGCATTCCGACGGTGAGGTGCCGCGCCCTCGCCTCTTCCCAGTTCATTGGCCATCGGTTTCACTTTGCCGGTACCACATGGTAGTAGAGTCTACATCAAGACACCCTTACTGCATGGCAAACACTTCAACTTTAATGGCCAAAGTGTGATTTTTCTTGATATACCTATTAAGTTCACTTATTCGAGTTTAGCGTCGTCGTGGGAGCGTCAGTGGCTCATTGGTGTGGACTATTGCCTTCCGATCTGGAGGGAGCAGGTTCAAATCCCATCACGTACCAATGTATTTTCGAAATTATATGTGCGTTTATCCGACGCTCTTACGGTGAACGAAAACATCGTGAGGAAACCTGCGCACGCCTACGAAGAGATCCAAAGGTGTGCGTAAAGTCGGCACTAATCCGGACTGGGTAGTTTACGGGTAAGCTTGTGCCCCTCAGTGGGGACGTATAATGAGCTGTTGCGATGATGATGATTCGAGTTTAAAAAACCTTAGGAGTCAAAAAGTCCCTTAATTCATGATTATTGACATTGTACCCATGTTGCTAGTGCATAAAATTCCTAAGTGAATTTCGGGACGCCTTGAACTTGTATCCCAGGAATATGCTCTATATACCTAATTAAATATCCACTGACATTCATAAAGCGCCACCTAGCCCCAAACTAAGTATTAGTAATATAAATGGCGCTGTGTGAATATCAGTGGATATTTATTTAATTAAAAGATTGTGTAATTTGCGCGTTGATTCTAGCTACAATGTAAACACGTGAAGGCATGTGCCCTATAGTTAGATGTTATAGGCTGAGTATTCCAGTGTCATTCCTGTTTGGCGATACAGTAATATAGTTGTTTATATTACAGACTAGCTTTTGCGTGCGACTTCGTCCGCGTGGAATAGTTACTTTGGCCTAACGCTCTCTTTTACCCGCTACTTCGTTTATATAGGTGAGTTAAAACTGCGATATCTCATAAGATATTCATTAATTGAATAATAAAATACTTGTTATATATAAAGTATTTATTTGGATAAGGATTGATATCATATTTATGAAATAGCTTCACAAAATGATGTAATATTTTAGAAATTTTTTAGCAAAAATATGTTATAGGGAGCTAACCTTAAAAGAGACATATGCTGTCGCGGACTTTTGTAGACCTTTAAAAGGATAACAATACTCTAATACATGACTTTTGCGAAACGTTAACCGTTTACGCAGCGTACGCAGCGGAATCTCCAAGTAAGAAATTTTTCTCCGGATTTTGAAACATTCTTCATTGCTGCTCGCTTCTATTGCTTGTAGCGTGATGATATATAGCCTATAGCCTTCCTCGATAAATGAGCTATCTAACACTGTAAGATTTTTTCAAATCGACCAGTAGTTCCTGAGATTAGCGCGTTCAAACAAACAAACAAACTCTTCAGCTTTATAATATTAGTATATGTAGATTGCAAGTGAACAAATGGCGCTTGAAGTCTTTACCGTCATTTTAACATGAATGCTGTTCCTATCTGTACCAACCACACACCACGATAATCTAATTACAAAATATCATGTCCGTTAAATATATACCTTTTTATTGTTTATTATATGCTTCATTTTTTTATTGCCGAAATGTTATCAATAAATACTGTTTTCTTTCTTAATACGTGCAACTTCGTGGTTAATGTTTTATATACTTAAACAATAAATCCTGTCAAAGTCCAATGTAACATGTTAATGACATCATTAACGTCCGCCATGGATCTATCCGCGTTAAAGATCATCGCCCTGCTCCCACGCTTTAAATAGTTTGCTCACCTAAAGATCGGTATCGATTTTTAAACGAAAAATAAATGTCTCGATTCGTAAGCATCACATCTATATATAATTAAATTAAATATTTCCTATAAGTTACCGATTAACCGACTTTTTTTTAACTGACTACTGCTGTTGGCCGCAGATGGTCTTACAGCTTTACCGGGTAATTGGCGAGAGCAGATGGCTCTCAGCCTTAGCCGACGACTTACGAAAAAAGAAAGTCTTTCAAAAATCGATATCGATTTTTAAACGAAAAATAGATGTCTCGATTCGTAAGCATCACATATATATAATTAAATTAAATATTTCAATTATTTGTGATAGCTACAGATTTGACTAAATATTCATCTTTTATTTTATGAAAGTTAAAAAAGTCTTAAATTACATAATAAATTAATTGAAGTCGTGTCAAAAATTTAAAATTTAAGTGTTTTCTATGGCAAAATAATGGCAAAATATATACCGTTATAAATAAATAAAATATCTACCATCAGCAAAGTATGTTTTAACAATTTTATTCACAGGTATGGTACGGAAAAGTAAAAGCTATTTTTAGAGTTATTATTCAAAATAAACAACATTAATCAACAGCCTTTTGGAAATTTAAAGATAAAAATTTATATCAGTAAAATTTTCATCGCATGCCAATATAATTATATGCAACTCTATCCAAAGCGAAACATAAGTAAGACAAGTAATTAAATCACGCGACCAACGATTACATTTAAGCCTAAGCAAATGATTTACATGAGGTCTTCATACATAATGGCTGTTGTTTAAAATAAACATGCGTCACTGGTCAATAACCGTAACGGAAATCTCATAAACAGTGATCCAGTCATCCTTTGGGTCTCTCCCGTCCTGTACCAGATATCACGCTCCTCCGGCTTTTCTCATCCTTCTCCAGCGGCCTTGTAAGTCGTCGGCTAAGGCTGAGAGCCATTGCTCTCGCAATTACCCGGTAAAGCTGTAAGACCATCTGCAACAGCAGTAGTCAGTTAAAAAAAGTCTGTAAATCGGTAACTTACAGGAAATATTACGTAAAAAAATATTTAAAATCGAATTAATTGTTTTTTAAACGCTAACGCTTTGAAAATACAAAAAAAAAACAGTTTCCGTGCCTAATGTTTATACGAGTATTATGTACTCGTAGGCAGTAGGATGCTATATCTGAAATAAACGATTTGTTTTGATTTGAGTAGGCTTGCTATTGAATCTCAGTGGAAAATCAGTCATCTCAAGCCAAAATACGCCAAAATATTTTTCTAAATAGTGAGAGCGTAGGCATTATCAACTTACCAAACAACCTGTCAACAAATCATTTTAGATAGTTTGTTCCTTATACTACAAAGCGAATATTCAAAAACACACGCCATAAGCCTTATATATATTAACCTTAAATATTTAAAAATTCGCCATAGCCCAAACGCCTTTGTTATGAGATCGCTGTCACAAATCATAACAAAAACATATTTTTTTATGTAGTTAAGCTATTGCTTTTTGAAAAAAGTATTATATAAATTTGAATAACGATGCTCTATGGTAACTTTAGACGAGGAAAGGTCATGCAACTCAATATTGTTAAAAGGGTACCGGTTTTTTGGAACGATTGTTCTTGACTCGCTGTATTTAATTTCTCTCGGATCAGATACGTTACATGCAAATGGCATTCGGACATTTAATCGGCGTGATTAATTTCTTAATTTAATCTGGAGCATGTCCGCCATTGCTGCTTTAAATAATGGTACATCGGCAAGCTTTAATGTTAAATCATTATGAATTAATTATTTTTTGTTTTATTTAAAATCATGACTGAATTATTAATGTGTTCTTTTTTACCACCGCAGTACCTAAAAAAGGTTTTCGGACATAAGATGAAAAAAGAAAGTCTTTCAAAATCAAAGTTTTACATGTTTAAAAACAACCTAATGATGATAAGAATATGAAGGTTTAGGATACGGGGAAGGAGGAATTGCTATGGGACAGAATATATTAAATTATCTGTGCTATGAGTATGAGGTATAATTTATGGTCATGCTAATTGGAAACACTCTGTAGGTAATAAAATTATATTAAAAGTACGTACAACCATATATTGGTTTGTTTGGCCCACAGATTTAAGAAAATTTGTAGTTTGGCCCAATGAACTGACGACAGGTCGCTGGTGGAAGCTTGATGAAAAAAACGGATGGCCGGGATTTCTGGCACAGAATAGCCTTAGGGAAGAATGAACGGAAGAAATAAAATATGAACACAATAAAAATAATGCATATGTAATATACTTAACTTATAAAAAAATAAAATTGAAGATCAGATATTACTAGTTTGAATTTCGAATTCCAATCTAGGCGCAGTTTGAGGCTACGTTCAGAAAATACCAAAACCGTAATAACACGTTTTATAATGTTCTTAGCTTTACTAAACACAAGGAAACATACAAGTCCAGATTTTACATCCAGGAAAACCCATACTGTAATTTACCTTCAGAAAAAGCTGTATCGAAGTCGTGAGTGCTCCATGAATATTTAAACGAGCACATTCCCTGACTTTTTTTATTGGCCAGTGACAATAATAAAGCATGTTAAACGACAAGGCTGATGAGTAGTGTACAGGACTTTCAGTGTTGAATCACCAAGCTACCAGTCACGACTGTATGATTTGCATATAAGTCTCGCATCCTCCTTCGTATTAGGGTTCGTTTATGTTGGTTAGGCCAGTTCACAAAACTGTGTTTGTTTTCGTGGCTGTAACTATAGGTGTAATTTGTGACCAATTTAATATTATAAATACCCACGTGTAATACTTAAATTACGTAATATACCTGAAAGCACTGGCCATAGGCCGACAAAAATCGAAGCTTTTAAATATAATAAATTGTTGAGTCATATGGTGTACGGTTAAGATATTGGCTACTACAGCATGGAGTCTGGAATAATAATAAAAAATGGCAGCCGTCCTTAATCTCTCTCATAGCCCAGATATCCAGTCCACCAAAACCCAGTATCATATTTTCCATATAGTTTCAATAGTCTTTACACTTGGCGGGGTGGGTTATCATGGGTTGTATCATATTGTGCATTCTGTGATGGCATCCGCCACGTGTAACCCATACAAAGATTACACTTAGATGGCTTCGGCCCCACACATGCCTTTCAAAGGGCCGGCCCGTGAATCTTAAGGATTTCGAAAACATAATAATAAGAAACCATATTTGTTTGTATTATTTTGAGTGTTTCTATATACGAGTATTAACAGTTATAAACTAGCCTCCTATGGCTCCTTTACACTATTGTAAACAGACAAAACGTTCTATTTAGTATTCCTCCCAATTAATATCCCTTATATGTTACTAAGCCTTCATTGTTGTCAACAAAACACGTCCGTACCGTGTACGTATTGTTTATCGGGGATCTGAGTAATGGAGCCGGCATCAATCATCGGCCAGGGGATGAATTATACCCTTTTACAGCACACTTTAATACAATCCACTCATATTTCACGCGAAATAACGTGGGAAGTAATTGGTGCCAGAATATGAAGTCGAATTAAAACCTGGTATAACATTTTTCTTAATAACGCAACCAATTGTTTCTTGTAAACACAATGGCGTATCTGGAAATGATGCTAAGAATTTAATTTTACAGCTGTTGCACCATCATCATATAAAGTAACCATTATGATTATCACCGGACCAAAACTCTATCTAGGTATAAGAGAACAGTTTTCGTAGTAGGGCAGTGTAGATAGAAAACAGTGATTAACATTGCATTTGTCATGAGGCACTACCACAAATATAGATTCCTACATCTATGGGCACTACCTTCAAGTGAGTGATCTGTACGTACCGTTCTCTTTGTAACATATTTTAAATCTCAATGTCTCAAGGAATATGAACATTAAGCTGCCACTTTGGACAAGTTGCAAAATATTAAGACAGTTCCACCATCTGCGCGATCGACCAAAATGGCTTTTATTGGGACGATGTCTTAATATATTATCTACGCACACTCCCCGAAATATATTCTGTTATAAGATCGACCTTCCTACCGGGAGGGCTGAGGTTCAAATCCCGACACGTACCAATGTACTTTCGAATTTTCGGAAATATATGTACGTTATCCGACGCTCTTACGGTGAAGGAAAACATCGTGAGGAAACCTTCATGCACGCCTACGAAGAGATTCGAAGGTTGTGTGTGAAGTCGTCCAATCCGCACTAGGCCCGCGTGGACGACTAAGGCCTGTACACCCTATACGGGTAGGCTCGTGCCCCTCGGTGGGGACGTTTAATGAGCTGATGATGATGATGATGATAAGATCGACAAAGGAGCGACCCTACGCCAGTGGCCAAGAATTTCCATACTCAGGCAAACAACTAGTTAGTTGAGCTATCCCAAAAGTGATAACAACGAGTCTCCATGTGAGACCTCACTTGTATTTTGTACAAAGTGTGAAGCTATTCTTGAGTGACCTTATAGAGGACAATGACTTTTTAGTCCTATTTTAAATGAGAAAACACTTCACTAAAACTTTACAGGGGCTTTTTACACATTGCAAATATTTGCAATCCATTAATAGGCGTTTATATTTGCAATGAAATATGAAACCTTTAATTGAATCAAGATAACACGATCCCATTCTTTAAGACAAGTAAAAATTTAAAATAAATATTGTGGCAGTGAGAATTAACAAAAATGAGGAGACAGCATAAATGATTCATGAAAGCTGCGAATGAAATTGTCTCCCTCATCATTCAAGGAACAGTAAAAAAAATGCTGGTGGCAATAAATTGAAAGATGCAGGAAAAAAGTGTATTTATAAGTAATTGAGTGGAGTTCGGAACATCGATAATTCCTGTTGTATAAATAAGGATACACGGGATCGGATTGCAAAAAGCGTTAATGGAATGTACCTTCGGCTACCGAGCAATTGAAACGATAAATATCCATGGCAAATTTATTGACTACCTATTTATATACCGTTGATGACTTACTTTAGTCCCTCGTACGTGCCTACTATCTTATTAACGTTCATAAAATTGATGGAGTACAGCTTAGCCGACATATAAATATTCGAGCCGAATCACCTTGAATCGTTACGGTGTAATTTTAATATAATTTTCAGTATATCATGGTAGCTAATTTTAAATAACTCTACATAATTTATTTGTCAGATTTTTGCATCAATATTTTAAAGCTTTATTTTTAAACGTTCCGTTTAACGCTTTTTCATTTAAACATTTATTTCAATAACTTAAGTACTGGCAATTTTTTTATTACTGAGCCAAATCAATAATAGACATGTCTATTTCTATCATATTACTATTATAATTGAAATGGGTAGGTATGTGGTCGATCACAAACAATGTTTGGGTAATCCCTATACAAAACAAAATAAATTATTGTTTTCACAATTAAAAAAACAAAAACAAGTATTTATTGATTTTTTACATTAGTTATATAAATTTAGTAATGAATATCGTAATTATTAATTATTAATGTAATATAAATATTTGCACACCGGCACGCAGTGACCCGGTATAACGACATTGTGGCCTCATGTAATACTGACTACCTGTATAAGATTTAACATTCGTTATGCAAATAAAATGATTTGATTTGATTTAGTATTTATTGATTTTTTTTCCATTGCCGCATTAAAACTTTCTTTTTTAATTCGACTGGGCTCAGATATCACTGTGTAAATGCCCGAGGAAATTTATTATAATTATAATAATCATAGTAATAATATGATCGTTTATCAGCTTTGCGAACTTTACCAACATGTCAACAATGATAACGACACAGGTTTTTGCACATTAGCATATAAAAACACGCGCCCACGGTTATTATGTAAATCTGCCCGATCTGATGAAGGTATAAGCAAGAACACCCACCAATTGGACCATGCTCATTATAATAAGTATATCCTAGTCAACATACAGTTTTCCCATTCACTGTCACCTTTAACAGAGTAACCAAATGTATATTTATGACCAACGGCCACTGGTAATACTGCCATAATTGCATCCTTGGTATCCTGTTGAAAACTTTTACAAGTATGTTTGAGATGTAATTTGGATCAATGTAACACTCAATTTCAATTGTGTATATTTTACTGCGGAAGAATATAATCTTATACCGCGGTGAACACCTAATTTTAAATGAAGATCCGCCATAAATATATGCTGACAATATATTACAAACAAGTCAATCATCTCATAATCAATATTATTTCCGAACATTTTGCATCGAGCTGCCATTTCCCGATTTACAACGTCAATAAAAATTACAGCTTCTGATCTTTACATGATGCATAAAGGTGCATAAATTACGAGGCAGCATCGATATCTCGATGTGGTAGTGTACCTTTGGTATTCTGTACTTTTTATTCTCAGCAGGTCGAGTGAGCGGTCCAAAAGAATATAATGCTAATAAGTTTGAAAGCATAATGCCTTAATGGGTCCTTCAATAAATCGATTCGGACGTGTCGGGTCGAATGCGCGAAACCACTTTGGGAGTCCTCTTCGGTGTCAAGTCACGATAATTACCTTAAACCCATGAGTTGAGAGAAAAACATTCCTTGAGGGTGCAGAGATAAAGGTTAAATTCGAAATATCTTTTAATTATCAGACATTTTAATGCACGTATTTTATCGTGAAATTTGCTATCGCCAGTAATGGACCGGACGAATTGCTTACCGAATATAAAATTTACTGATTTCTATTAAACATGTGATGTGTAAAAAATGGGCTTATTTTAAATACCGATTTCATACTGAAAAAAAAGTAAATAAAATATGTTGCTTCCTTTTTCAACTTTAAAACCTTTTAAACCAACTTTTAAACGAGTAAGGATGCATATGTATTTTTTTTTTCAATTTCGAATCACTACTTTATCCCTTTCATTCTCAGTCATTTTTTTATTTATTTTTAACAAGTTGCGTAAAATTAGTGTCCAAAATAAAAGTCCGATTAAATCGTTCAATATAATAAGCTCTATTCTTCTAGTAGGCTGCATGAAGCTGAAAAAAAATACTAGTTCTCAAGGAACTGCTGGGCTAATGTCACGGTCAGCCACTCAAAAAGGAACACATGAATTTGAAGCACATTCGTAATGCTCGGCAAAAAACCAATCACTTATGATAGAGGGGTTTTTACGATAGTTTTTTAATAATAATATAATAATTTATTTATTCAGACAGCATAATTATGGTCCACAGGAATTAGTAACAATTTTTTTTTTTTTTTTTCTTATAAAATATGTTAGTAACAATTTTTTTTATGTATATTAATATCACTTAATAATAATTACATTTCTGGGTACATAAATTACAACTCATTTTAACAAACCCACCCAGTGTCGCATAAAGCATGAGTCAAACCTCTCCGCTATCACTCTCAACAAGCTATTAGGACTGCCACGCACTCTGGTAAGTAGCGATGCCGCTTTTTTGCGCATAATGGCGTAAAAATCATCTGTGCGTGCTTGCGCAAACATTGTAGACGCACTACAAAAACGAGGCAACCCCAACAGCATCCTGAAAATATTATTATATTGAACACGCAGGGCATTGTATGTCTTTTTAGTATAGTTGGTCCACAAGCTACTCGAATAAAACGACTGACAATATGCTTTAAACAGTGTTACCTTTGCGTCCTGTGAGCAGCGAGCAAACCTGCGTGCCAACATATTACCCCTTACTGCTAGTGCCCTGCGTTCCCTCTCTAAATCTTTGTCATCACACAAGTTTTCAGAAACGACATGCCCTAGGTACTTGAACTTTCTTGTTCTGCTCAGAGGTTTCCCGCACAGGTTGATAGGTGGTAGGTTTTCAGATAGTTTTACTTTCGTCTGGAAAACAATATACTCGCTCTTTTTTATATTATAGACAAGACCATGCGCCAATGCATATTTTTCGCAAATTTTCAACAACCTACGGATCGCGTTTACTGACGGAGCCAGCAGAACCATGTCATCAGCATAACACAAGTTATTCATACAAATGCCTTCTATGTAACATCCTACACTCTCACTACTCAGTGTTTGAATTAGTTCATTTATGTATAAGTTAAAGAGCCGAGGAGAGGTCAAACCTCCCTGCCTCACCCCGCACTCCAGCCTATATGGTTCCGACAGCTCGTCATTCCACCTCACACAATTTTCTTGATTATTGTACCAAAACTCAAAAAGAGAAACAACCTCTCCGGGAACCCGAGCATCACGTAGCTTATTCCACAGAATATCATACCGCACTAGATCAAATGCCCTAGACAGGTCTAGAAAACATCCTATTACAGGCGTATTTCTGTCGGTATAAAATTGAACTGCTTACTCAGACCAATAATTGCAACTCTCTTCTTTCAAAATTCTTGCAAAATTTTTTTTCTTACTAACCTTTTAAGTAGCACGGGTGAAAACTCACAACACACGATACATGAATCTACGCGCGTGCTACGTTCCATCGGATAGAAAATCTGTACGTGGTGTGTCTACGTGGCGTTCTTTTTAGTTATCTTAATTAAGCTGAGACAAACTTCTACCTTTAAAAAGCCTTTATCGTTGAGATTTAGGACGACAACCGGTAGTTCACCATTGTCTCGACCCCTTGTAGTTTCGATTAAACGGATCGCTTTCCGTGTCATATATACATAGGTACTACCTAATACATTAATAAAAAAAACTTTATTCATAGTTTAACAAAGGTGCCTTACAAAAAAGGTACTCTGTGGTGCCTTAATATACGAGTAACAATGTTTCCCAGGCCCTCTCACAACAACCTCAGAGATCCGAATCCCACTTCGGACCGGTATTACAAGTCCAAGGGCGTCCCACTAAGTGGTTTCTGAAAAGTTGCTGCTTTTTAAAGCTTGTCTTTGCTTGTTTGGTAAAGCTCTACACACTACCAGCGGCCAATAGTTAGCGGGTCGCCAGGTCGTAGTTCGCAATTTAGCAAATTACTCCCAAGATTAGATGGAATCGCTCCTTTTCCAAATTTCGCAATCTCTAGACTTTAACGATTATTGAACTGAACCTACAGTAACAGTTAAATCCGGTAGTTCCGAAATAAAATACCAAACCTAATTTTTATAAAAGCGCACCTTATTTTATATGTTGTTTCATTGACTTTTGTTTATTTGCAATATTTCTTTTTAAATACAATGAAACCAATAAATATAAGGTCAATTGATGATAGTGAGCAATGATGTCACAAATCACTAATCTCGTACAAAATCTAAGGAAACATTCCTTTTTCACAGTACATAAAACTTCGTCAATGATTAAATGTTTAAACTACACAGTTCTCAAACATTATTTTTTTATTACAATTTTAAATGAAAATGTATCGATCACTCTCAACGAAAAATCGATTCTTTATAATTACAGAAGCAATTTTTTAAAACGATGCATCACAAGACTGTAAATAAATTGAATAATATGACGTATTATTTGAATACGTTTGTTGTAATAAATGCGTAAAACGCAGGTATTGTTTAACTGAGTAGTTTTGGCGGAGGATGGGTGTGTCGTACGCGTCACGCTGTCAATGAGCGTTACGCCACGGGTGAGGTAAAGAGTCACTACAGACGGTATTGGCGCTGACCATTCCATGGAATCAAACGCTTGTATGATGATGACACCGGAAATAATAAGAATCGCCAATGATTAATTTTACAGGAAATTATAATTTTTCGCAGATTCTACCTAGAGATACGCCTACATTTTCGTAATTTAATAATTTGAAAGTAATATCCATCCATTCTACAAGTTTAGACTTATCACAGAAGAGCTAAACAAACATTGTTTGTTATAAAACTCTGAACAACGACGTTATTATAGTAACTATTTTGGTCATGGCCACTATAAAACTCTCGTAACTCTGTGTTAAATTTCACTCATTCGAAAATGTAAGCGTAGAATAATACAATTTATCTCTGGTGTAGAATCCTACGGAAGGTAATCAGTTCCTAGCAAATTCACAATTTGTGGTTCTCTATTATTTCCGGTGACATATATATTGGATTCGCTTTAACAAATCACTGTCCACTGTTGAACAAAAAGAAACCCCAATCCCAGGTTTCCACCTTTTGATACACTTTCTTGTTCACTACCGAGTGTAAGGACGACACCAACCTCACCTAAACGTGAACAACCAACGAGACTTCAGCAATGTGGAAAAGGGTGCCAGCATAATAAGGGATCAAGCCAAGAGCTCATTAAGGGACTTTACCTCAATAAGGCCTTGCGCTTTATCCAGCAGTAGGCTGTAGTAGCAAAATGAATCAGTAAGAAGGATTTAATATTCTTTGATATAATAGGGATGATGACAATTGTTTTTTCTGTTATTATATCGATGGACCGCATATAATAGAAATATTGGTAAAAAATTACTCCGTTAACATTAAAACTCACAGAGATTTCCAATTCTAAAAACACATTAATGGACTTCCCAAAAACGCTTCATACAAATGGCTACCTAGTTATGACGTCACGCATCAGTAATTAGTACACATAGTTTGTGAATTTTGTACTACAACTATATTAAATGTTGCGTTTACTAAAACGGTTTCATAGCAAAAGTTGCTTTAAATTGTATCCTTTTGTTAACAAATTTTTGACAATTAATGTACTTTAAAAATGGACTTGCCCATCTAACTTTGAAGACTAATAAAATTCATAAAACATGAGTTTTCGAGCTGAGAGTAAGCACATCGTTATATTTAACCCAGATTTGTAATAATATGAAATAGTTCTTACGATTTCAGGACCCAGTCATCATGCCTATTCCGCTACGTGATTTTCATCGAAAATTTACCCTAATGACCTTCGATATCGTTAATAAAATAATTAACCCAGAATCCGTTGTGTTATTTGGTTCGGCATTTTTTGTCCTTTGTTTTATTAGTATGAATCATTATGAGTATGAGGGCAACGTTTTAACTGAGAGACGATACTTACTGAGAATATTCCATTAGACATGATTTAGTGGGTTATAACGATGCAAACAAATTAGGCGTGTCAGAGGAAAACATGGCATCCTTTGATTCTAACTGATGGAATATTTTAATGCAAATTAAAATGACGCATTTAAATCAAAATATACACGAGTGCCTATTATTAAATTATTACGAAGCATATCGCTAAAATTAATATAAAATGGGAACATCATTATATAATGTTAAAAAGTGGATTCTATCGCCATTTCCAACAAGCACTGTTATCAAAAATAAATATTAGAAACCTCAATATCATTTTTTAAGATCTATATATTGATAATCCTCACGAGTTCGATGAATAGATAATATTTTAAGTTTCAGTTCAATGTATGGGAAAACCCATTCTTTTTTATAGTGGTTCACAGAATACATATATTTATTATTTTAAATAATTTGTACAGCGTAGTGCTAATAGTTGAGAGAAAAAAGGGTGTGATATACGGGCGGATAGACAGACAGACATGACGAACCTAAAAGGTTTCCGTTTTTGCATTTGGAACCCTAAAAAGACGATTCAAATAATAAAAATGCAGCATTTACTACATTTTTCAAATCCCGACACGTATTTTTCATTTTTCACAATGTGTTTTCGAATTTTCGAAAACATATGTACGTTATCTAACGCCCTAACGGTGAAGGAAAACATCGTGAGGAAACCTTCATGCACGCCTGCGAAGAGATTCGAAGGTTGTGTGTGAAGTTGTCCAATCCGCACTGGGCGCGCGTGGACGACTAAGGCTAATCACCCTATACGGGTAGGCTCGTGCCCCTCGGTGGGGACGTTTAATGAGCTGATGATGATACAATTTACAAGGGGTAAGCACACTGGATTCAATGAGAACATTCAATTTTAAACACAGATCATCAATAAACGGTCCCGTTTCTGGCCTGGTATATAACTCTTTAAACGACTTCATCATTTATCCTCCAAGGATTTTGGAGTAAACATAATCGTCGATCGATCTTTATCAACAAAATCTAATGAAGATCCATTATATCAATTAACCTTTTCTTACAAAAACACAAGGTTTCAGTTCCTTGTGAATATGCCCTGCAGTCCATATAAATGGACTCCATAAATACTCGTAAAAGCTACAAAGCCGCGCTTTGGAACAAGACTATGTAAATGCGCGTGTATCAGTTATTGTACTTAAGTAGGGTGTCAGTCAAATTTGGGACTTGTGGATACGTAATGGATATTTTAATTTGACGACCGCGACCCAAACACGTGAATTTGGACCGACTGTTTATGGGATCATGGATCCAAGTGCTGTATGTACAAACATTTGTGTGCATGTACATGTCTGTTTGGCTGGTTGTTTTGGGTGTTTATATACTGTATAGCATGTATGTATTTACAATAAAACATTAAGTACGTTAGTCCGTTGTTCAGTACCCATAATACAAGCCCCTTGCTTAAATGCGCTTTGTCTGTGATATTTTTTTGTCTATTTATGGGAAACTAGCTTTGTGGGATATGGATCAAACTTCAACTTTTTAACAGATCACGGCCGTTGTAGGCTGGAAAATTAATTTAAATATCCCAAGATTTCCAAACTTATGGATAATGCATACTTACTGGGCGTTGGACAAAAAGGGACCGGCATCTTTCAATACAAAATAATTTCACCTTCTGTTCGTGTGATTTATAATCGAGTGTGCCCTGTCCAAGCCACTGATTGGCATTCAGATGAATGAAGCATCGATATGTCGTCAATCATCACTCGAAATGCATAATTAAATTAAAATATATCAAAAGAATATGTCATGGTAAAGGAGCATCCTTTTATTTTTAACTGGAATACTAAATCATTTCATGTCCTTATTATTTTATACCTATTTTATTTGTTTCTCTGGAATGGAGTAACAGAATTTATTTGTTTTAATTTATTTTAGTTTTTTTTTTACAATTTAGACTTGGACTGTACAATTTATCTTGATATGATATTTGGGCGGTTCATGAGTTAAACATTTAGTTATAAAGCAAACTAGTTACAAAGTAAAACATATAAAATATTTTAAAAAATATGTATAATGTTCTGTTTTGTCCATACGATTTAAGAAAATAAAAATTTATTGATTATTTATAGATATTTTTATAACCCCCGAGTGTAAATCCTTCATTATGCATCACTCGTAGTTACCAGTAAAACAGGTCCCAAAAACAATGTTAGTGCCAATTAACAAGTGATATAATCAAAATATTTTATGATTGCGATTTTTTTTTCTAATAAGTTTGTAATCAATACTAAGTATTACACCAAAGGTTCCGGTTTCGATCTTCGTGAACATTGTGTGCTTGGTTTGTCTGTATTGGTCGGGGTGTTTCAATGTACGCATGTATTTACTCAAACAAGTATTTACGTATGTGTATATTTTGTTTAAGTGTGAGCTCAAGCAAGGCGATTTAGCAGTAAAATCTATATACTAATATATAAAGCTGAAGAGTTTGTTTGTTTGAACGCGCTAATCTCAGGAACTACTGGTTCGATTTGAAAAATTCTTTCAGTGTTAGATAGCTTATTTATCGAGGAAGGCTATAGGCTATATATCATCACGCTACAAGTATTAGAAGCGGAGCAGCAATGAAGAATGTTTCAAAATCGGGGGTATTTTTTCATACTTGGAGCTTTCGCTGCGTACGCGTAAACGGTTAAACTTACACAAAAGTCATGTATGAGAGTATTGTTCTCCTTTTAAAGGTCTACAAAAAAGTCCGCGACAGCATATGTCTATCTTTTAAGGTTAGCTCATTATAACATATTTTTTGCTAAAAAAAATCTGTTATTGACCCCGAAACCTTTAAAGTTGGAGGGGGGAAATCCTATGTATAGTGATAAATGAAAGTACCGTGTTAACCCGAAGTTAATGCGAGCGAAGCCGCGGGCAAAAGCTAGTCCTGTGATATAAGAATACGATCTGCTGTTGTAACGATTTATTTTACTCTTGTTTCCATGTAATTGACTTTAAATTATTGATTTAAATGTAAAAATGCTTGTTTTCTTCTGATCTTGGACTGGAAAGTAAAGAAAATATATCATAAATCATATTCAAACTGTTATAGTTACCACAACCAGTACTTAACATAACATCACGGTTTATGAGCCGTAATTAAAAATACTTAGTCCATTAACTTAATGAAGTAAATGGACTTATAATCAGCGATCCCGTGAACATTCGTAAAAACTGACTGTCACTTAACACGACCAATTATAACAGTTTAATTCACAGTTTTTGCGATAGCAAGGTTCATTATTTTAAATGGTTACCATTGTGAATCCGTGCGCACGCGCGTCTTCACAACAAAATTAAATTAATTTTAAATTAAACAAAACCCGACGCGGGACATCGTAAAGTTTAATCAGGTACTTTTTCAACATACACCGAAGAGGTTTTTTCAATGTTAATGGCTTATTCCTCATCATTATGCATATTTTCATAATTTATCATTATAATAAGTTAACCTCCCTTGCGTTGTTAACCATATTACTTGTGTGTTATGCAAATAAATATAGCCGTTAATTAATACGTAGGCACTTGGTTAAATTACATGTACCCAATGGATAATAATTTAGGTGCCGCTCGTAAATAACTCTTTTATAAAAGGGACTCCATATATCACGTCGAACACTTTTTAAAACCCTAGACTTTTCATTAAAAATCAAACATAAAATTATGCAACTTAATCATCAATCCGTTTATTGAAATGCCAAACAATCGAAATGTCATGCGTCAATTTAACAAATCGGCGACTTCAAAGCAACATCTTCCGCACAGCGGTTCAGGCGTGGGGGCGGGTTTGCAGACACATGTCTTGTTTTACAGAAGACAGAATTGTGTCCGATTAAGTATGTTTAACGCTGACAAATGATGACACGTGGGGTCCTTTTGCCCTGAGACTAAGATTGCAAAAGAAAACTTCTTATTCTTAATGACATTTTGTAGAGTAGGTAGGTACCACCTTTAAGATTTCTTCCTGCAACTTAATTCTAACGACTGTGGAACTTTTTAAATCTATTCATGTGATACGATTTACAAAAGCTATCAATAGTTAAAGCATTAGGCTTGATGTTAGAGTAAGAATATCATGATAGTCCCTTTAGTGCACATAATGCCATCCCTAAATTTCATTCGTCATGTTAAATATATTTTTCTTCTCAGCTAAATCTTTATCTTTCCTGATACTTCCCTTCTATGCTCTAACATACCTTCAATCCTTGTTCCCAACACATGATCGTACCAGAACAAACGTCTTCCTTTCATAATCATTGGTGCCACTCAAACTCAAAATATCTTTATTAAATACATCTTTTATAGATACTTTATAAACAAATTTGTTAACAGTTTATAAATATTTTAGAATTTTTTTTTTTCAAGTAGGTATTCCCCATAGGAAATACTTAATTATTTTTTCTAGAAGTATCCTAGTACCTAGGACCCACTACAATAAAAAATAAATGTCAAAGATAGGCCCCGCCCCGGTTTTATCTGTAAGCAAAGCTGAGCGCAGTAATGAATTAATATCATCAACGTCGGAACTACATCAGTTCATCGTTTTACAGAGTTAAACATGACGGATATCTACAATAAAAAAATATAAACAAATCTCTGTACGTTCTTAACCGCAATCAACTCTTAATATGGGGCATGATGAGACCATTATTTAAAACCTCACGACTGTAATATGTCAATATGACATTTGGAATAAGCTTCCGTCATCAGGGGCTGTCGGGTTGTCAGGCACAGGGGCGGTCAAGCTGACAAAACGTCTTGTTTCACTTACAAAGCCGGTAATTACCCTGTCTGGATGTTGAGGGGAAAAATCGAGATTCGCTTAATTCTTTCATAATTTAGTTACCGCGTAACGTTGACGAAGGTCGGTCAACGAACTGTGCAGGTTCACGCCGCTTTTGTCCCAATGTTTAGTTTTTAATGATTCAACGATACAACGTGGATTTTTTTTCGAACTGACTACGGCTGTTTGCCGCAGATGGCCTTTACAGCGTCACCGGGCAATTGGCGAGCGCAGATGGCTTTCAGCCTTAAAATTTACACAACGAGGCTAAGGCAATGATATTATATCATTGGGCTAAGGGCACACCGTGGACGCCATTTATAGTTGTCGATGATGGTGTTAGATATACCACACATACATACGCCATCCTTGCTTCAAGAACAAACCGCCAAAGAGAATACAGTTGTAGGCTCTTTGTTGAGGTAAATGTACGCTCATTCGAAATATATGTATGTGTGCTGTCGCTGCATTCGGAACACTTTTTTCGATTGTTTTGTGAGCATATCACGAATCTATACTTTTTACATCATTGATAGCGATCGAGCTTTTGCGTTAAATTACTTGGATGTTTGAATTTCGTTAGTAAATAAGTATTATTCTAATATAACAACAAAGGATTGCTTTTAGGAAACTTAAAAACTGTCTGACAATGCTCTAACTTATGCGAAATGCTAGAACAGATAATGGCAACCCAAAATATAATAATTTGGCTGTCTCGAGATAAAGCTTTAAAAAACTGTACTTATACCCGTTGGCAGACTTGTTCCATTTGCAGTCAGTCTGTGTAATGACACAGCTATTGCAAAAAAACTTGATCCATTTTTACTTCATACTATGATTGACCTTTTCCAATAACGACCACAAACAAAAAACTTAATCACTCAACATCTTTTGGTTGTTTATGGTTGTATAGAAATAAATCTGATACCCATGTACATGAGAACATACTTCGTATCGCTCTTAAAATACCGTATATCTATAAAAAACATTATGAAGAATTTTATAGCTTTCCGGTGAAGCTGTTAGGACCTAAAAGGAAAACAGCAAAAAAGCATTTCAAAATAAATATGCCTATTTTTTACTTATGACGTCGCGTCGGCTACTACACCAAGGGTTCTGGGTTCGATCCTCGGACAGTACAAACATTCGTGTACATGAACATGTCTGTTTGTATTGGTCTGTGTGATTTCTATGTCTAATATGTATGTATTTACAAAAAAATATTTAAGTAAGTATGTTCATCAGGTGCATCGGGGTACTAACAACACATGTTAGTACCCGTAATCAAGCTTCACTCTTAACTTAGGGTTGTGTGAATGTACGTGGATATTTATTTATGAGTCATAATTTTGAGGTTTATTAACCGAGCTTTTTTACAGTCACATTTCAATCACTACATAGTATAAAACAAAGTCGCCTTCTCTGTCACTATACCCCTCTCTCTCTTCAACCTATCGCAGTCCACTGCTGGACATAGGTCTCCCCCATTTTGCGCCAGATATCCCAATCCTCCGCTTTCCACATCCAGCCTCCGCCAGCGACCTTTCGCAAGTCGTCAGTCCATCGGGCCGGAGGGCGTCTTACACTACGCTTGCCGAGACGCGGTCTCCACTCCAGAACTCGTCTGCTTCACCGGCCATCGGTTCTGCGACATACGTGACCAGCCCACTGCCACTTCGACTTGCTGATCCGGCGGGCTACGTCGGTAACTATAGTTTTCTTACGGATTAAATCATTTCTGATCTTATCCCTAAGAGAGTTCCAAGCATAGTTCGCTCCATTGCGCGTTGAGTAACTTTGAACTTGTGAACCAATCCCGCAGTATGTGTCCATGTATATTATTTTAACACTTGTAAACTTATTTATATCTTAATTTTAATTCCGTTTCAGTAAATAGATTTTTTCTTTCTTTATATCCTATATCACTATGTACGCTTAAATTTTTTAAACTACGCAACGGATTTTGATGCGTTTTTTTAATAGAGCTAATCGATATTGAGTCTTTAAGGGAGGCCTATGTTCTAGTCCAGGCATCTTAGACTGCAATGACAAAAAGTCAAAGTCAAAGTCGAAAACATTTATTTCAAATTAGGCTTACAAAAAGCACTTATGAACGTCAAGAAATATACAAAATATAATAAAAAACGATTTCAATACTAAACTAAAAATATGAGTTTGATGCTTTGAAAAATCAATCTTACTAAAACGTTAAGGCGGAAACAATAATAGACAAATTGTAGTGAGGTTCTGTCTCCAGAGTCTACTCAAGGAGTTTTCGATTTTATAAACAAGATGCCAGAAAAAGACCAAAGAATATTTTTTAGTCGCGAATGCTAAATAATAAAAAAACACGCTATACGAGCAATTCCAAAACCAGTTTTGCGAAATGATAAAACCAATAAGTAATCAAATAGCTATAACAATAATACACCTATAAATATTTCACATCAAAAAATGATCGCAAAGGTGCTATTGGACGTTAATGTTAAAATTAAAACAATTTATTATGTTAATTATCTAGATGCGAGCAGGTTCGAACGCGGAATGTTTTGGTGCCAAATTTGGTGCGATAATGACAGCAAAAAAGTCTGGCAGCTGCGATCGAGATAGCTCGAGTAGACCAACCATCTGCCGGAAGGTTTGATCTGTAACTCAAGCATGAGGACTATGTTGTTAAAAAGTTTTAATTGTAAAGAGATGCGAGAGGGATGGGCGTGCCTGACATAGTCAACATTTAAACATGCACACAAACAATGCATAGCATTACGTTGTCCATAAATGCTGCAGCAATGTTGGAGCAGACGAGTTCTGGAGTGGAGACCGCGTCTCGGCAAGCGTAGCGTAGGACGCGCTCCGGCCCGATGGACCGACGACTTCCGAAAGGTCGCTGGTGGAGGCTGGATGAGGAAAGCGGAGGACCGGGATATCTGGCGCAAAATGGGGGAGACCCATGTCCAGCAGTGGACTGCGATAGGTTGAATAGGGAAATGCTGCATTTTAACTGATATTTTATTTTGAAGACTATACACATAAATAAAATAACCCAGATCGTATTTAAATTAAAACAAATTGGTTGCCAAAATCACAATATGTTGGTGTCAAGCCAGCTTTAATATTAGAACAAATTTTCAAATAATTGCAATTCTGCACCTTTATATGGTTGCGCTACAGCCAAAACCATCTACTCTTCCAGGTTCCATAAGAAGCAGATAAGGGATACAATATTGAATAAGTAGAATCAGCCATCGCTCTCTCATTCTTTAGTCAAATTTATCGGTAGACACTGACTTCCGATAAAATTGTCGATACTATGGCAAGTCTTTCTATAACGTAAAGAAGGCTCAGTAAATTAAAATGGCCATAGTGCCAATAACGTGTTACGCACGAATGGTCGTTGAAGCATATGAGTTTGAAATATAAACTGATCTTGGCAAGCGACGACGTAGTCAAGTAGCAAAAGGTTGCTGGTAACAATTGTATGAAAACAACTAACGACCTGGATATCCGTAAGAAAACAGGGAAGGCCTATTCGAAATATAGGCCTCCCCTGGCCTATTTGTATGTACCATACGCGTAGCATATTTAAACAAGGATAATAAATATCAAATCGAGATACTTCTGGGTCTGTCACTATTTCATGCTGTATACATTTTCTACAAGCCGAAAATGTATGTTTGGAATAGAACATAGCAATAAAAGATCCGTTATATTTGGGTAGGTATGAATAATTCTTGAAAAGCATCCAATGCCATTAAAATAAATTTACGCCCAAGGGATCAAAATATTAACACTTTATCGGTATCTGATTATCACAGTATCGAACCTTTCCGTAATTATTGTAATGGTTCATTTAAAAATCAATTTTTGTTTAAAAGGCATTGTGAATTGTCTCTTATATTTTGTACTATGTAGATTTACAAACCTACTGAAGATACGACATTTTAAATTGAACGTTGACTTTTGGGTCCAATGTAGAAATAATGTTAAAGTCTGCGAGCAAATTCACTAAAAGACACCAACGATTCGTATAGCGCGCATGTCTGTTTCTTCGTCTTGGAATATCTGAAATCTGTGGTTATGGTACTTGCACTAAGCAACAAGTGCATTTTTGGTTCAAGTAAACTTTATGATTGAATATAATCCATGATGCAATAAGGTCTAAGTTCGATATTAGGTACTACTGCCCTACTAAGGCAATCTCTTTGCCCTAATGTCTCGTAACACAGTTAAATTGATTAATGATTTGGTAGCTATAGAATCGTATCATAAGTCAAGAATGGGAACGATGGTAATTAGATTCAAAAGATAAGTTCAGTTATTTTATAAAAATATGTACCTAACATATTTATAAACAGATATTAAATAAATGAATATACACACATTTTCTCCCCTAAATCCAGATTCGAATTAATCAAGGAGTACAATGGAGCAAAACAACGTTCCCAGACATCTTAAAATAGGGTTTTCAGTGCAAATCATATTAAAAAATATTTTAATTCAATTTTATAGTCGTTTGCATTGCAAAAACATACGAAAATTATATAAATTGTAATAAAAAACTATTTAGCTATTCCTTTACATTTTTTCATCTACAAATCTAGACTCAAGCCGGTAAGATATGATAATTTGATTTTATAAGCATTAAGCATTTTTGACGTATGCTGACAGCAGATAAAAACAATTGTCATCACTTCTGCTCTTTCTGTGGGTGCCGTATTAGGCGACATTGACAAAAACAAAACAGTCCATTTCATATGATGAAATCGATGCTAAGCTAATCAGAGCAGAATTAGGCCTCATTCAAATAGGACAAGCATTAAAATACTTTTATATGTTTTTTAACGACAGTTATATTTAGGCACACAGGTAGAGAATAAAATTAAACGCAGTGCAAGTTAATCCCAACAACGGTCTAGTTCTCACCTTTGGGTAACCGAGTACAAAGTAGATAAAACCAGGATCATTACACAGACGTATTAAAAATTACAGACACTAATGAGTACAGTCAAAAACATAAATGCAAGCGTTAAATTGCAATGTGGTACCAATCAGATGATCACAAGGAGGTGTTCGGTTGGATGTCATCTTTTTTTCATTTCAAATGTCAGCTACTATCCGCCTGTATGTTGTTAATATGACCGGTTCCACTCTGTTTGTCAATTCGAGAGTCCTTCCTTTTGTTCTTTGTTAACAGAATGTTTTTGATACCTTTAAGTTTTTATTGGCGACATACAAATAAATACCAGTAAGTACGGGGCTGACGAAAAAGAGTGGAATGCGAGAAAATGTAGCCAATTATTGAGGAATATGTAGAATCTATAATTGAAATGCTATTAAAATATATAAATAAACAAAGCGTCCTTGGCCCTTTCTAAAAACTTTGAGAGCCACTATAAAATTAAAAACCATTTATCGTTTTTAACGGTTGGTGGTTAAATAATGCAGTTTTAATTGTTGGATGCTAATGTATTTTGCTTGCACAATAACTTAAGACTTAGTACTTAAATATACACTTATAACTAAGCCAGAGCCAATTGGTGTATTTATACTGTGTAAGACATTGTTTTACTTTGTCCCTAGATTTAAAAGAAGACAGCGAGTAAAACCTGAAGATCGCGCAGCTACTAAGTAATTGAAACCTTATAATCTAAATTTAAGGCTTATTGCAGGCTTATTATTATTGTTTGTCAAACACGTTAGTCAAGTAAATATGTATAAAAGTTCAAACTTACCGTTATCAGCTAAGTCCACAAAATGACAATTAGTTGCACTAATTCTTCACACACGTGGTTCGGGCACAAATTATCACGGTTTAAAAAAAATAAAGAGTATTCTAAATTCGAATGGCGCGCGTACTGCAGAAATGTGTCAGTGGCGCGTCGCGACGACCTAGGCGCCGCGCGTGCGTTGAATAGCAATGGCGGTCGGTGCCGAAATCGATTTTTCCAAAATGTCCGATCGAAAAAGTTTTTAGAGCGGTTGTCGCATCGGTGGCGAAGTTTTGAATGAGCGGCGCCGCGAGGTGCCCCGAGACTGGCCGCAGCCACAGGACATCCACTTTATAAATTGACATCGTCAATTCACGTAACTGTATCGGCATGGATTTTTGGTAGATTCCTTGTGAAACGTAATTAGATAAATCAAACAAAAGGTGTTTGATTTGTGCTATTATAATGATAGTTTTGTTCTTACAACGCTACAAAAATGGAAACTTACCGGTAACAAACAACAATGTTTTTTGTCGATGTTTAATTATTTAGCGTTTTTTATGAATGTATTAAAGATTCTTGAATGTTGCAGATTGAATAAAAAAATATATTTGTGAAAACACTTAATTTACTTACATTGTTCTACAGATCTAATTGGAGTACCAGTAGGTACACCGGAGGAACGGAGAAGTTTTGAAGAGATGACGTCTTTGCAAACGAAGGACGTCCTCTAATTCAATGGACCGATCACGTGTGAAAGGTCGTTGCTGGAGATTGAATTAGGAAAGCGGAGGACCGGGATATCCACATAATCGGGGACACCTACGACCAGAGTGGACTGCCACACATTTACATATTTAAGAGAATAAACAGAAACACGATGGTTATTTTGCCTTATTACTCATTTATGTCTAAAATTAACTTTATATTAAAACCCAAAAGAGATCGTTGTAAAAGTTAAATTTAACCGCAAAAATGAAAAAAAACTTGCCGTTTACTAAATGCCTCCTGTGCGTGAATGTTTAAAAACAGTTAGGTAGGTACCATAGTCCTTTAAAAGTTTATTCAGATTGGTATCGTTAGGTATATTTTTATATAATGTTATTAACGGCACCTCAGCTTTCCCGCTGTGATGATTATTTTAGTATCGCTCGGAATCGACTTTGAAATTATATTCTTGAATCCTAACTGTTATTAAGTTACAAACCAGTAAAATTCTCATGCTAAAGGAGTAATATTTATAAAACAAAACTCGAAAGCGCTACGGAATACTGGAATAAAATTTGTTAAAATATTCAAATATTTTTGTCCGTGTCCGATTTTGAATATTATTTTGTTAAGATCCCCTGTTTATTTGAATCCGTCACAAAATATCCTCTCGGTACAATGTATCGTGGGTTCTTCTGTTAAAAAAGATGTCATTATAAAAGGACGCACGCAAAATTGAATTCTTCCGTAATCGCGATGCTCGAAAGAAACAATAAATCGTTTATTTATTTTAAAGATGGCAGATCCTTTTGTGCGTGCCTCGGTCGGCTGCAGTCACAGATTTCCCAATACAGGAGATGGGGCAAGCCGCGTTTAAAGTGCGACAAATGTAAGCTCATCCAGCATACACTGGCTACCAGTTTACGCTCTGTGAGACGATTCAGAGGCCGAAGATTAGGAAGAAATTACCGCGTTTTTCCAAAAAATGCCCATCCTGCTGCAATTTAAACATCCATCATCCAATGAATCAGTAAATTTTACAAGAAATATAATAACGTTTCCACAGGTAAGAACCGAAAGAAATTCACAACTGGGACTGCCTATAAACTTGGCGGCTTGTCCAGTCTAATGTATATTCTGATGTCTGTGGCTGCAGTTCAACGTCCAGATGCACTTTTAATAGTCATCCGGATTCTATAAAGGATGCTTTAGTATAAACCCATCGGATACTTGTATCCAATACTATCTCCTACCATCGGACTGCTCATTATCTTAAATGAGATATTCTGTGATGGCGAATCGAATTGATTGGTGCGTTTAATGTGTTATTTAAGGTCGTTTCTGTAAATTATTATAATAGACGCAAAAACTCCCACAGTGAAATCGTTTTAAAACCGGGAGGTTTTGTTATTGGTATCTCGATAAATAAATATCCACTGACATTCACACAGCGCCATTAAGTCCCAAGTTAAGCGTGAAGCCTGTAGTATGGGTACTAAACAACTTTTTTTGTAAAAACATACATATTATACATAGAAAAACACCCACACAGACATGTTCATGCACACAAATGTTGTACTTGCCCGGGATCGAACCGAACCCTTGTAAGAGCCGATGTCTCAACCATTACACCAAATGGGTTGTCATCAATAAAAGGTTAAACCTTAAAAAGGGAGTGTCTTAAACTTTATGGTAATCCACTAGATTTATTTTTTTTACTTTCTCATAAATACATAAAATGATGTTTTGTTTATCGAGCTCAGATAATGAACAATCACATAAAATCTGAAGGTTTCTCATACCAGTATATTATTTGTTATTATATATTAACTGGAAGCTCAGAGAGGATTTATGAAAAAAGAACAATCAACCGCTAGCAAACCTATCTTTCCAACTCCCGACATTTTAAAAAATATCTTCACTCTTAACTAACCGTAGAAGTATACTAAATATAAATTAAACTTATGCCCGTAGACCAAGACAGATTTTGCATTAAAGATATATGATACGTAACAAGAGTAAGCGCAAGCCCGCTATAAGAAAATATCAAAGAAACAGAATGGCTTGCTGATATGGATAGATGAAATAGTTGTGTCAAACGGACTTCAACCCAACTCTTCAAATATATCTTCAAATCTTATGAACTCCCATGCCACAGACCCAGCAATTTGGCATTAACAGATATACAAATACGTAAACAAAGAGTAGCGCAGCGCCGCATACGAAATATCAAAGGAAGACATAGACAGCTGCAGAAATATGGATATAACAAAAGGATGATTCAATTAAACATACTTCATCTCTTTAGAAGTTAACAACATTATGAACCTTATACCACTACTTAGACATATTTGCATTAATGACTCGATGGAATCAAAGAGTTGAAGATATGAAATAGAGATACATATCCGAAGAAAGGAAAAAAATATAGAAGATATGTTTCTTTCTTAAGACACAACGCGCACGCAATATATATTTACATACGTTACTTCCTTTACCGATAGTTACCGTATAATTTTCAATATTCATACTTTTCGAGGAATTCAAAACGATGCTGACTGATGAAGCTAATGTGTAACTGGGATTACACAATAGCTTCATGGCTTAGAATCTCTACTTATGATTATTTATGTGTGCGTGCACGCTCGTTTATTTTGCCTATATATAGGCTAATATTTTCCCTAAATTCCCAGGTGGACGAAACTTCATACAAATTTCCGAGCCCCATATTCGGGTCCATGACTCAAAAAATAAACCAAAGCATATCACGGCAATGCATGATACAATGTAGGTGTCATAACAATGGAGCCTCTTGTCGTCGCAAAACTTCGGCATGACCTTTAAAAGTATTAAGCACCGCATAATATGTACCCAATAACTTGTTATAATGTATTCAACGCTGAACGTACTTAAAAACTGACGGGCTTTTTACTCTAGGAAAGCTTTTTATTGCTAGAAGTTAGAAACTAAATACGCAGTAAAGAGTTTCTCGGGGCCTAAACAAAGTCATGTCTCCGCTGAATCTGTCAAAAAGGGATCATTATCGCGCTGGAACTCTCATCGATCTGTGATAATGTAGTTTAAACCATTGATTGTTTTGCAAAAAACCACAAAGGTTTATGGTAAAGGAAATTTGGGGTTGATTTTAGGCTACCGCTCCGTTAAATTTGAGGTATATAATTTTATGTCCTCGCACTAGATAAGTTCATGAGTATTTATCGCAACCGCTTATTGTACGAAGATTTGTTTGAGATAATATTTTACAATCCCTAAATATTTTTATTGTCGTCCAAAAATTACTTTTTCCGTTATATTTTGCCGTTACTTTGTAGCAACCGCAAAAATAGTTTTGTCCTTGCCTTATGGAAGTATATTAATAGTACAAGATGGCTTACCTGCCCAGAGCTTTACAAAGATAGCAAATTCTAAAGCTAATAATAAAGGTGCATCATCTCGAACGAATGATACGGCTTTGCTCTCTCTCAATAGATGGGACCAAAACCAAAAGTCTCAAAACCACTTAATCATCATAAATGGTAACTTTGCCCAGCTGTGGGACTAACAGCTGCTATAATGATTAGGCACAAATTGGCAAACTATATTTTGGTATTAACTGTTATTTTCTCGTTGTAACTATCCTTGAACTCCAACAACTTAAGTACATACATATTTTTTTTTTGCCAAGAAACATGATTGATATTGATACATGAAAATATTATAGGTAAGTAAGTACTTCAGGTTTTTATATTGAGTAACTACACTTCGAGAATGATTTCGTAACGAAAATCAACTGTTAATAAAGCAGCAACAGCCCGTTGATCCAAATTGCTTGTACATTTATAATGTCCGTGTTCTCCCGGATAGCACTTTTGACAGTATAATTTTGTTTAAATATGACGTTAACAGATCCTACTTTTAAACCTATAATAATTTAATTGGTTTGCTGGACTTTAACATTTTAAATGCCAAGCATATGTTATCGAAATATATTGTTTTTAATGTTACTAAGTGTACGGGACGGCAGGACGCTTACCTGATGGTAAGTTATACGCCTGACCATGACAGAGCGACATTGAAGGAGACCAGCAACTGATAGACAGTTATAATTCCCCATCAATGCCACACTGCGCCCGTCACTCGGGCAACAACAAAAATCTGATCAAAACAACTTATTTTAACAACAGATGTTAGGTCTCCTATACCCGGTGATCACTTATCAGGTGAGCATTCTGACCGTCCTGTACACTTTGTAACTATGAAAAGTCAAGGCACTATCGCAATAGTAATCCAATCATCATCAGTCTATGACGTCACACTTCAGAGACAGTCTTCCCACACAGCATGGCTATGAGTTGTTTGAGCTCAGGGCCGTCTCTAGGTCATGTGGCGCCCGTGTGCAAACATTACCCCAGCGCCCCTAGCAAGGCGACGCGTCCTCAAAGAAACTCAACAATGCGAGCGGCGCTCGACGCCCCTACCACCGCGGCAGCCGTGTATACCACCCACCTAAGGGAAACACGCCCCTGGTTGAGCCATAACCCACCACGTTGGCTCAGTGTGGATTTGTGGGTGTAAACGACTAATATCCTATGATAGTAGCCAGGGCCCACGGCTTATCGGAGGGGGGACCCAAAAATATCTCAATCGGTCTCCCGGCTTAGTATTTCCATAGCCACATGCTGTTAAGAAAGCTTATTGTGCTCAGCAGTCGGACACAAATGCTGGCTACCATACCAAGTTGATGTCATGGCTGAAAAGTCGTTTCCAATACAAAAAGTTTTACTTTCGATTGTGTGTATGGACATATTAATCTGGGTGTTTTATGTTTTATCTTAAGGTAGAACCGAATAAACTAATTAGCGCTGGAACCGACGACCTACTGATCTACTTTACTTTTGTGTTGTAGATGACACAGGTGTTAAGTATTATTGCATTGGTAGTTACTAATGGGAAAATTGGTTCTATTGTAATGTTGTTTAAGGTTGAAAATAGATTGTCTAGTGTAATAACTTTTTCGAGGAATGTTTTGATAATAATTAATTGGTCAAAACATGTCAATATGAGTGTATGGTGCGCATAATGCAACCTTGTAGTTCGGAACACAGCTAGGTAGAGGCACAGATAAAATAACCATTTGTGATCAACTTATTATTATCATGTAACACCAAAGAGGAAAACTTATGCAAATCGTCAACTTAAAATGACCGCTTTATGAGCACCGGTATAGGTACACGTTTAGAATTCTCGTATCTGCATAAATTTATTCCGCAACTTGTTATTAAGACACAGAGGAATAAATTCTATGATTTTTTTATTGTTATATTTTTTTGTAAGATGAATGCTTAATTAATGACTCATTCAAGTCATCCTGTCATATCAAAGAGTATAATAATAAATTATATAAAATACTCTAGTCATATTGCGTTAAGTTTTTGAATTCACCGACATTTACACAGCGCCATCTAGGGCCAATTAGTTAAAAGCTTTGCCTTCTAAACAACGGATAAATATAACATTATATTGTTTTCGTTAATAGTTACCCACTTTGAAGTACCCAGACCAATTAAAACACGTTTTTAGTGTTCTGTAGCCAAATGGCAAAAAACGAAAAGCCAAAATTCGTCATGTCTGTCCGTATGTCACACCCTTTTTCTCCGAAACTATAAGCACTGTACTGTTGAAACTTTGCAAGTATATGGATTATGTGAAACGCCATAAGGCTTTTACAAGAAACTTAAAAAAATATTTATATTTTGAGTTTCCCCATACATTGAACTGAAACTCAAATTTTTTTCATCAAACCCATACAATTGTGGTCACAATAAAGGTCTCAAAAATGATATTGAGGATTCTTACATCATTTTTCATTGTAAAATAGTTTGCGCAACTGGCACTTTCAAAAAGGAAAAAAGTGACCACCTCTAACTTCTAAAATATGGGATTGATAAATGAAAAAATTAGGTTTGACCCACCACTGACTAAATGGGTCATTTATGTGAATATATTTTAGTTAGCCATCTTATGCGATTGCCAAAATGGCTAAGGTCAAGGAAGGCGCTTTTTGGAATCTGGCTCCAGTGATACTTAGCAAACAAAGTGGTAGGCTACCTACCCCTATACAGACACTATTTAGAACTAGATTTTCTGTCATTAAAAAACCAAAAACAATTTTAAGTAACCAGTGAAAAGATCGATTAAAACAACGAAATTCTTATCATACATATAATGTAATTAAAAGATCTTTTCTCAATAATATATACATCTGTAAAAACAATTCAGTTACACCTATATACAGCTGTCACACATACAAATTTCAATCACAATAAAAAATAAATGAAACAAAGTGGACTGTACAATATCACTTCATTTACATACCTTCATACAGACATTTCATCAGTATGTTACAGACACAGCATATTTACATATTTACACTAAAATAACAAATATGTATTGAATTTTCATTTACTTTGTCTAAATTGTTATTTTAAATTCATTTAATCGTCGCAATCAAGTGTTCATCACTTGAGGATATACAAAATCCTTTAGCATGTAAAAAAAGTACATTTATCAAAGACTTGGAGATAGAATCCCCACAAACAATTGATTTTTTTATTGGATATTGTTTAAATAAATGAAATATAGTAAAACGACTTGCGAAAGGTCGCTGGATGAGAAAAAGCGAGCACCGGATATCTGCGCAAAATGGGGGAGACCTATGTCCAGCAGTGGACTGCGATAAGTTGAATAAGATAGTAAAAATATATTGCCGGTATATTTCCGTATCTGTTTTTTACTAACATCTTCAACCAGTTAGCTAATAACAAATCTGTTCATACATTGTATAGTTCCAAAATTGAACACGGAATTTTGAAATGTCATTTTGTTCCCATTTAAAAAAGACTTGTCTTATATGATGAATTAATAATTATATTTCATTGTTCAGCTGATGTTGAATGCATAGATTGCAATGTCACTAAACTGAACATAATATTCAATTAAAATCTTAATTTACAATACAGACAGCCAATGATTGAGAAAGTCCATATCAATACATACTCACATACACAAATATTTATTAAATAAGAGATCATTGTAAATCTTTATGTATATTCGTATTAAATTTCATTTGACAACACTCTCGTAAATAAAATAAATAATACTGATTATTTTATTATTTTGACCAAACGAGGCAACTAGAAGTGAACTGTTGAATTTGATAAAACTAAGACACATATTATAAAAAATACATTTTAAAAAATCAATATAAAAAGAGTTTTGTCAAACAAATCCGATCCAAAAATACATGTTACGTGAGGTGAAAACACCTTGGCGAAGATCTAAATGAGTCATAAATATTATCTACATTTCCATAGTTCATAAATTATCATGTCACTAATAAGCTCCGAAGACGAACATTATTGCATTATGTCCTTGATGGCCATGCCCGGGATCAAGTATTTGGTGTACAGTTTAATCAATTTCGAAATCAGTTAACCCTTTGACCGCCAATGATGTCTTAATGCACCAAACACAATAGATTTTCTATTGTGTCTAGGTGCCCGGCGTTCAATGGGTTAATAGGCCGATTAGAAACAGCAACAATCACTACGATTTCCGCTAGGTGGCACTGGGATAAAAATACTATGTAGCTATAAAAAGTATTATGTTAAAACCTGAATAAAATAAACGTTTCACAACATTTTGTTTTACAGCGATTTGTTTTGTGATAGGCAATAAAACTGACTAAAATTAAATAATCTATAACGCGGTGAAATTCGAGTTACTAGAAATACTACCAAGAACTATGTTCTTTCGAAAATAATTAGTATTAACTCAGCTTAATTCAATACCTCCATTATTCGACAAACAGCGCCACTATCTGCATAAACTGGTCGCCGTCTTGTGACAACTGTCAAGTGCAATTTTGTAACACCTGTCAAGCGCCATTTTGTTACGCCTGCCAAGCGCCATTTTGTTATACCTGTCAAGCGCCAATTTGTTACGCCTGCCAAGCGCCATTTTGTTTCACCTGTCAAGCGCCATTTTGTAAAACTTGTCAAGCTCCATTTTATTACAACTGTCATGCGCTATTTTGTTACACCTGTCAAGCGCCATTTTGTAACACTTGTCAAGCTCCATTTTGTTACAACTGTCATGCGTTATTTTGTTACACCTGTTAAGCGCCATTTTGTTACACCTGTCAAACGCCATTTTATTAAATCTGGCAAGCGCCATGCTCTAACATCTGTCAACCGCCATTTTGTAACACCTGTCGAGCGCCATTTTGTTACACCTGACAAGCGCCATTTTGTCTCGACCGAACCCGGGCCACCGAGCGGTAGACTGCCCGCTTCATCACGCATTCCCTAGCGTTTGTACTAAGTACTCGCACGCACAAAGAACACTACACACAACAGTTTAAGAGGCCCGTCTCTTTATAGTCACTTTGCCGCGCGCCAACTGCGATATGTATATCCTGAAACGCTCCATGTTCGGCCGTTTCACCCATATCTGGAACAAGTACAGTTAAATAAATAAATATCCACTGTCATTCACTTCTTTTTTTGTAAATACATACACATTATAAATATAAAACACCCAGACCAATACAAACGGACATTTATGCCTATAGCCTTTTTCGATAATAAGCCATCTAACACTGAAAAGATTTTCAATCGAACCAGTATTTCCTGAGTTTAGCGAGTTCAAATAAACTCTTTCAACGCTATTGATAATTAGCTATTACATAAGAAACTATTATGATTATTAACGAATTGTGTTATCATTTTCGAGAATAAGTTGTAATACAACGCCTTCGTCCGGGATGGCGTGTATTGCCATGAAGCAGGCACTTCCCGGCCTTCGACGTAAACGCTCTGCCCGCGTTGGAACCACCGCCTCTCGTACAAAAGTTTGCCGTCCTCCACCCGGGTCTCTGTCGTTTCGCCGCTCTCTCGCACTGGGGATTCGCCTGAAAATAACATTTTTTATTGTGAACCTGATTCATTTTTATTATTATAATAAACGCGCTTTATTTAATGTTGTTCTTATTTTGTGTAAAAAAAAAATGTCGATATTAACTGCCTATCTATCTGTCTATTCAACCTATCGCAGTCGCGGCACGTACATAGATCTCACCCATTTTGCGCCAGATATCCCGGTCCTCCGCTTTTCTCATCAACTGTCTATCTAGCAAATAATTTCACACACACACATTTAGAAAAATGTTAACTGAAATTGTCGCGTGCCTTAGTTAACTCAGTTGTTAGCTAAACAATTCTAACGAAATGCACATTCACGAAGAAATATCAACCAAAAATTGTCCAAGCCACTTGACACATATGTTGTCTTATTGTTATATATATGACATAAATTTATTCATTAAAATTTGGACGTTCACGCGTCATTAAAAAGGTACAAAATCAAAAGCACGTTTAACGAGCGACGTGATAATGAATGAAAATTCTGCTGAACTAACGCGATGGGTAGATTTTCCGCGCACTAGAGAGAAACAAAAATTGTTTTTATGTTATTAAGTGAACAGGACGGTCCTAACACCCACCTGATGGTAAGTAATTACGCCCTGACCAGACCAGAGCGGCATTGAAACGAACCAATAACTGATAGACATTATTATTCTCCCTAACACCGCACTGCGCCTCCACCGAACAAACAGATTTTACGTCTCTTATACCCGGTAATTTCACAGCTACAGTCCCACATCCAAACACACGAAGTGCGCTTAGCGCTCTTATTGTACGGGATGATATGCATAACTTTCATTCATCAAGATTTTAAACCTACAGAATATTAAATCGAGCCTACCCGTATAGCGGTGTTATAGGCCTTAGTTGTCCATACGGCCCCAGGGGATTGGCCAACGTTCACGCACAACCTTTTGAATTCATCGCAGGCGTACGCGGGTTTCCTCACGATGTGCCTTCACTAAGAGCGTCGATTAACTACAATAATTTAGAAAATTCTAAAACACATGTACGTGCGGATTGAACCTCAGCCCTCCCGGTTTAAGATTTTATGCATAACGCATTGGGCCTCCTG
>PQWD01013224.1:0-11375 GCA_019425675.1 Leucinodes orbonalis
TAAACAGCCTGAGATAGTACATTGCTAGTGAAGGAATTTGACAGAATCTTCACATATGGCAGGCTGGTTGGACTTTTTATAGGTACTACAATGTCTGAGAGAGTAGATGTTTGTTCTCTGCTAAATGTTTGTTCAAAATTCGCCTCTCATGGCACCCTTGGGTAGAATGGGGACTAAGAAGATTTCTTCAGATAGTAAAGTATAACACTGTTACTGGGAATATATTATTCAAAGGCCCCAAGGCAATATATCTAGACACGATGGCTAAAATTTATTTATTTAAAACTGTCCAAATTTTTATCACAGACTTTTAGCGTTAACACCTGCAATAGTCAGAGACTGTGTCGCAGATATTAGCGCCCATCTCACAATAGACGGGCGTTTCACACAATATTACACAACTTTAAAGAACATTAAATAAAATTTATCTTAGGTAGTAGGTACATGTTTTAAATTTTATACAATTTATAAATTTGTTCTCGAGATATTACCCATATCGACACTTTATCTTTTGCTGAATGAAATCTCTACCTGTTTCTAATCTCAGATAATACGGGGAATAAAAAATAAATTATTGCCTACTTCTTGTACTACTAAGTGGCTATCATCAAATTTATCGACCTTTAATACTTATCGTTTATCCCTGTTTTGAACACTTGTAGGCGGATTTTATCGACTTGATGGAATTGAAGAAAAATACAATTGCAAAGACACAGCCTGGCATTGAGTTCCCTGCTGCAGCCTAAACAGATTGACGGATTTTAACATATGATGACTTGTTGGATTTGTCTTTATAGCGCTTGTGTTATTGGCAGGATGCTCACCTGGTGGTAAGTGATACGCTTAACCATGAAAGGGCGGCATTGAAGGAGACCAACAACTGATAGACAGTTATTATCTTCCATCAACGCCGCCCTGCTCCCGACACTCGAGACGACAGACATTTGGTCTCTTATACCCAGTAATTTCACTAGTTACAGTGCCCCCTGAAACACGAAAGTGCATAACGCTTCTGTTTCAAGGGACAATATCTGGCACTGCGGTAATAGGGCCTACCTAGACGACTCAGTATTGAGTCTACCACCACATTAAAAGCATAATCATTCAAAATGGCGGATACAGTTAAGTCTCAAGGTTTTAAAGATCTGTTTGTCCCCCGCCTGCTACCATAATAATAATAAATAATATTAATAAATGTTTATTTCATAAAAACACAGTACAGAAAATTATTTGAACTGCTCTCACATAAGGTTACCCTGTGTCATGAGAGGCAGGCTCTTTTTAACAGTTTAGCAAAATGTTGCGTTTTTTTATTACAAAAGTTATCTAAGCGCATCATAAGAAGTATATAATGTTTGACTATATGTTAGAGCTTGTTTTTCCTTTCAGTGAGTAATTTTAGCGGTCGGGTTTTTACCCTTTTGGTACGGAACCCTAAGAACGGAGACAATATTAAATCATTATCATAGTTTTTTTATTGCGTCTGGATTCCTAGCAGTCACTGGGTTAAGCATAGCTGCAAAAATAACAAATTGTACCTTTTTCAATTTTATTTTATTGTACAACAGTTATAGTCATAATCTTCATATCAGCCACAAGATATCAATTTAACTCAAATTAATTTAGCTTTAAATCAATTTAATTTAGCTTTTTGCATCCAACAGCTAGTCGGCTACCCGCGACCTTCTTCATGTCATCTGTCGAACTTGTGATTGGATGTCCTACTCATTGAAAGAAGAAAGAAAATCCATTTATTGACCTTTACAAAAACAGAACAAAAATACAACAGAAAAAACAAACTATGCACTTATTTCTTAAAAATAACAATAGCATTAAAAAGGTCAAAGGGTTCCGCCTCAGCTTAAGCCATTACGACGCTATAAAGACAAGCGCCGCATAGCGCCGATATTCTGATGGAACCCAGTGAATAAATGACGTCAATCAAAAATAAAATCTAACTTAATCTCAAAAAAATTAAAAATATTTATTTTCATTCAAAGAAAGTTTACATTTTATTAATTAAGGTCAAAGTCACCTTTTAAGCAAGTATATGCCTGTGCCCGGTGACTCCGCTCTTTTTAACTACAGTTTTACAATATTAAACAAAAGTGAGCACTTTCATATCAGAATTCTTAATAAGTATTCATTAAAAACATAATATAAAACATAAAAATCACTTAAAGTTTTTTTTTTGTATCAAGCAGGTGCGCAACGAGTTACTTATGCGCGTATGTGTAAAATGTGTGTGTGGGTGTGTCTATTCTGTAAAAATAACATAAAATAATTAATTAGTTAACACTGGTAAAAACATTATTTTTAATAAGAAAAGTAAAACATTACATTAAATCAATAAAAGACAAGTGGGTGAATCATTGCACCATCCTTTTATCTCTTCATCATCAGCTCATTAAACGTCCCTACCGCGGGCACTAGCCTATTCAGGCGAGCGCAGATATCCTAACGATGTTTTCCTTCACCGTAAGAGCATCAGACAACGATCATATAATATCGAAAATTCGAAACACATTGGTACATGGCGGCATTTGAACCTGTGCCTTCACACTGACGCTGTTAACTCTCTCTTCAACCTATTGCAGTCCACTGCTGGACATAGGTCTCCCCCATTTTGCTGCTATTAACTCGTGCATAGATAAATCAATTTATTTTGAGGTTAAAATTTTTATTTTTAGCCAATTAAATATTTCAATGATTAATCTTTTGAGAAAAGGTTTGATGCTGGTGACTAAGAGCTGAACATATTAAGTAATACATTTATCGATCAGTATCTTTTATCACTGCATCCAACGTGATTATTTGAGAAAACACAATATATCTTTTTTATTTCAATCTTTTAATTGCATTGATATATTTTATCTACTACTCTGTATCACTCGTATTTATCTTATAGTTATCATTGGTTTTTATCCGGTGCTTCTTAGCACGTATCCCAAAGAAGAAATGCTTAAATATCATAGATCGGTTTCATATCCATCAATGGTGCAAGGAAAGGTGGGATAGATGTATTCTCAATAAAGTTAGTAATATTTTAAGTATAGTAAAATAAAGAAATCGAAAATGTGGTGTCTAGTAATAAAATTAAGTGCGATGTCTATCGCTTTGGCCGGTGCAACCGCGCCTAGCTGTCATCAGTTGCAGCAATCACAGGTGAGTACTTAAAACGGTATTGTTATAATGATACGTCAGCATTTTTGTAACAGAAAAGACGAAGTAATATTATTGTAACACTGTTTTAAGTGATGGCGGTAACCCCCCAGATTTCGCCAAACTTTAATGGCCGCGCTGAATATAGTCAAAGTGCTTACTGCGCAGGTATAGTCAAGTACAAATGTATCAATTTTGTAAACTGCGCATCGTCTTGTGCGAAGTTGGAAATCAATTATCAATAACAACAGACTATTTAATTCTTAGAGCGTCGGTGATCCAGTGTTGTGGACTGTTCCTTCCGATCTGGAGTTTGCAGGTTCAAATCCCACAACGTACCAATTTCAGTTTTCGATATTATATGTACGTTTATCCGACGCTCTGACGGTCAAGGAAAACATCGTGAAGAAACCTACGAAGAGATTTAAAGGTTGTGCCTAAAGTCGGCCAATCCGCACTGGGCCTGTTAGAATGACTAAGGCCTATACACCCTATACACTCTCACTCAGGCTCGTGCCTTTCGGTGGGCAAATTAATAAATAAATCATCATCTCAATGTCAAAATTAATAATTAAACACAAAAAACAGCCAGAACAATATAAAGAGATATGTTTGTGCACACAAATGTTTCTATTTCTATCGGGGCTGCCCCCGTACAATAGAAACATTAGAGCTGAGCTACTCTTATGTGGGGTTCCTTGTGTAGTACAATGATATTCTCTATATATAAAGATTGTTACGCCATCCGTGCCTCAAAAACGAACCGTCGAAGCAAGTACAGTTTGTACTCTTTTGTTAAGGTAAATTTATTTTGTACGCTCATTCGAAATATGCGTATGTGTGCTGTCACTGCATTCGGAACACTGTTTTCGATGGTTTTGTGAGCAAATCACGAATCCATACTTTTCACAGCATTGGTGTAATAGCCGATTTTTCACCTGTTACGCCTAATCCAAAACCTAATGGTGGGAAAACGTCAGATATTTTTCTGAAACTGCCTTTATAGGTCCGCGATGTATGTGTGTTAGGTAGAAAGCATAACTATGAGGAGATTACTATAAAACTCGACCCGAATCCGAATTAGCGAGTGTTAAAGACTACCATACAAAGATAGCAGTCGGGACCACGTGAGCTTAAAGTGCCCCCCGAAGCAAGGATCTCGCTTACTTTCCTAACCATCTGGGCATCCTGTAATATGCTAACCAATTTAAGAAATAATCTAACTAGCTAATTTTTAACATGGTATCTCCGTTGGATTGTAACTCAGTAAACTCAGATATTTACTCTATTATCTCAAACTAAACTCAATGCTTAGACTACTACACCACGGAGGCAGATTAATGATTCAAACAACGGGAATTGCTTAAGCTTGTCCAGCGGTGGACTCTAAGGCTAGAGAGACGGTAAATTATAATAGTTCTTTAATTTCAGATGGCATCGCTACATGAAAGAATGAACCAAATGATAAGCGCGCTGTACTCGTCACGTAAGTTGGTTTGTTTGCGATTGCGAAATACTTATGTTGCATTCCTAAATTACGCAGTATCAGCTGATAGGTTAATAATGCGTATTTGTAACACGCATACATACTCTACTTTTGTTAGGTATTCAAGTAATATTTAATGAAAAAAAAAATTAGCAATTAAGCAGGCAGCCTACGTTTTGATATGTGGCATCCTATCATCTTTGACGGCATCTCAAAAAGACGACTTAAATCATGCATATAAAGTGCCATTGCAGGACACAGGCTTTTCTGCACTTTTGGGGACATTGGAATGGAACCCACCATGCGGGTCTAACGCGCATAAGTGGGTGTAAACGACTGCTTTCCTAACCGGGGTCGACAGCTAAGCGTGCCTTCTGAAGCACGGAATATTTTTTCTTTTCATACGTTCAAGTGTTTCAGCCTGCAATGACTGTAAATTACATAATAAATAATCCACACACATTCATACAGCGTCCCAATTTAAGCAATTAACTTGTAAAAATTGTGTTTAACCATTGTTAAGAACAAATTTTACGAGAGAGAAGATAATAGAGCGTCGGTGGCTCATTGGTGTGGACCACATATATCCGGTTGTATTCGGATATCTGCGGTGTGGACTGTTGCCTTCCAATCTGGACGGTGCAGGTTTAAATCCCGCCACGCGCCAATATATCCTCGAATATTCGGAATTATATGTACGTTAATCCGACGCTCTAACGCTGAAGGAAAACATCGTGAGGAAAGAAGAAGAGTGGACGACTAAAGCCTATACGGATAGGCTCGTGCCCTTGGTGGGAAGCTAATAATGATGAATGGATGAACATATTCGTACTTCATCTTTTTTTTATTGCGCGGGTGAAACCTTGGTGTAGATTAAAGCCAACTTCTCAAACACGACACCACACACAGGTTGTAAAATTCTGGAAGCCATTTTTTCCTAGGCTACTTAACGGGTCATATGTTGATCACTTTTATCCTGATCCGATTCACTGTTTAAAGCCAATTTCATTGTTAAGCTGAATGCATGACATTTATCTACCACGCCGGGCCAAAACCTTTTTTCATGTTTGGCCGAATCCGCGCCGGTAGAGAAACGAATACAGCCAATCTATGGTTGGCTCAAACTCCAAATGATGAAGGCCACGTCCCCTCAAACCAAAATGATGAAACTTTACCATAATAAATAGTTTATTTAATAGACACCTTACTTTCGAAAACACCAGGTTGAGCCAGGAAACAGGGTATCTATTTAGATGTAGGTTATAATTTAGTTGTTGCCTCGATTTCGCATAAGCAATGAAATTTTATAATCTTGAATATAAGAGCAGAGAGAAAACAAAGGAAATTAAATAAGGTATTATTGTTATAAAACATTTCAAAATTGGACCCATATACATAAGCTATTCTAGCTACTCTTAGTTTTGTACCCAAGATCTCCTTAACCTAACTTGACAAAGCGTATATACTATTACCAAACCTTTATATGTTACAGCGTTCTTGACCAAAAGCTCATCGCAAAACACCAACACGACTCCACCTTCGTACTCCAGCTCTGCGTCTACGCCAGACTACACTGGCAACACTGCTACAGCCTACGAGTACTTCTTACCTACCCTTACGCAGCTCCACCCTCAACCTCACCCCAAGTCATTTATGTCTCACCACCACACGCCCCCAACCCTACAACTGTTGCCATATCACCCCCTTCACCCGGAAACCCAACTGTCACGATTTCTTCAACTACAGTCCAAAACCCACCACCATATTATGGATATGATCCTCAAGACTATTATTCAGGCAGTTCTCCAAGATCATATCCTCAATCTGATTACTATGACCAATATTCGTATCCACCTCCAGCGTACTCTGCCCCTCCTTCTTCATATCCAGCACAATACCCACCTAGTTCCTACAATCCGAGTACTTCCCAGTATCCGCCTTCATATGGGCCACCTCCACCAGCAAGCCCACCACCGCAATATCCACCAAGCTCATATAGCCCTAGTACCCCTACTCAGTATCCAACAAGCTCATACAGCCCTGGTACACCTCCCCAATATCCATCAAATTCCCCGCCGCCATACCCAAGCTCATACAATTCCGCCCCACCACAATACCCACCAAGTTCATATAGCTCTAATGCACCTCCTCAATACAATCATAACTCGTACAGCTCAAGCAATCCACCACAACATCAATCCTGCTCGAATTCAGGGCCACAATCCACATACCCTCCGCATACCCCGCCGCAACCACCTACATACCCACATAATCAGCCACCTCATTCTTGTCCATGCAATTCTTACCCTGAGTATCCTCCTCCTTGCTCACAGAGGCCATACCCTACGCAACCGGCCCCAGTGTGCCCGACATCCCCTGTTCCATACCAACCACCAGCTTACCACCAAAAACGAGCTCACCGTACCCAACACCCAACAGTATGATTCCACATATCTCCAGTGCCATACTCTGAATCTATGTCGTCATACTACCACTAAAGTCATAATGTCGCTCGATTCTCAAGTTCTCTTTACAAAGAGAATCTTTAAGGAGCATCTTTTATAATTCATTTATTGTGTTTATCTAAAATAAGCAGTCGATTTATTTTTGATATATAAACAATAATTTATTGATGTTTGTGTTAACTGATTAATTTAATTTTGTACCCTGATATTTCTAATGACATAAAACCATTAATGTATAACTATTGTTTTATTTATTTTAACCTTTCAAGGGCATGACACAATATTTATAACACCAACGTGTTTCAAAACAAGTAGTTGCGTTATTTCACCACCAGATAAAAAATTGTCAATTCAAAATACGAAATTATGTTTCAAACACAATTTCCTAATACATTGATAACGAAATTAATAACATATATAAGCACTGAGTGTTATGATAAAGTAGTTCATCATAGCATCCACCATGGCACCCTTATTTTTAATATTTGCGCTAGTTATTCAGGTAAGCAAAAAGAAACTGTAAATTCTATATGATTAATACAGTCAAAGGCACATCTTATTATATTAATATTTTTTATATTTCAGGGGGCTTTTATAAATGCAAACGAGGATAAAGAAGAAAGTGAAAACACAAGCCGAGAAATTCTTGCTCAAGCACCTGAAGATGTTGAAATCAAAGAATTCAGAGCCACCGACACAGACTGGCTAGATTGTTACATTAGCCAAAGGACACTTGCACCCATCCCCGTCAGCTGCTAAAATGGAACTGATTACTAACTCGGATAAACCTGCTGAAGAGCAATTAGAAGAAATCAAAGAGATGGCAAATCAGATTACCATGGCCATTCAACACGAGATGGCAAACCTTCTTTCGTATGCCTTGCGAGACTGTGAACCAGGGTTGGAAGGAAACAATTTAAGGAAGCGGAGATCAATTGAATCACCAATGGACAGCTCACGTTTAGTGATGCGACTACTGAAACACATTAAATCCAACAACGAATACCAGAACATTGCCATCGAGAAGATGATGTCTGCCCAAGAAATAGCAGAAAAGTTCGGTATCGATTTCAACCCAGACACCGAAATCCTTGCTGATTTCGCGGTTGCTTCCAACAAGCAAGCCGAAGAGTTAGCTTCAATTTTGAAAGACGTGTCCGAATCTAAAAACGCTACTACGGAAATTGAGTTTATTCCTGTGACGAACGATCAAGTGGCTAACTCTAAAGATAACGACACTTACTTCTCATATCAAGTAACCCCAGAGGATATTGTAGAACATCAAAACACTCCTCCCAGTTTTGAATATCAAGCTCCCCACCCACCAGCGACCCACACTCATTACGAGCCCCAGCCGCACTACAATTACCACTATAACCACCCATATGAAACCCAAATCATGGCACCTCCTCACCCATGCCACAATACGCCACAAGTCAGCCAAATGCCATTTTTCTTTGAGCCCTTTGCTTTCACACCTGCTCCTGAACCATATTACCCTGCGTACTACCCTGAGCCAATTATGACGACAACTACCATAGTCTTGCCCATTGAGGAGCCGGTAGAACCCGAAGCTGAACTAGTCGGTGAGGAATTCGAAGAGACAGTCACTTCTAAGATGATTGTAGACCGCGGTGACGAGCCTGGCACAGCAACAGTTAACCACGTCATGACTTACACCCTATCAGAGAAATCTCACTTCAAGAAACCACAAATTGAGAACCTTCCACAGCAGATGCAGTATTATTTCTTTTTAATGTGAACGTGTTAAGACCTACTTCAAGTGATCTTATAACTCTCAAACATTAACTTACTAAATACTAAGATTATTTACCTTAATGTTTGTAATAAAGATTTTTTGTACAATAAATCAAAAAGGTTTGTAATAATATTTCGGTTTCCCAATAACTACTTTAACACTGATTTTCTCACTAAACTTTATTTTGTTTTCATAAATAAAAATACATTTCATACTTACAGTCGTACTTTAATTAATTTAAATAAATATAACAAACATTTACTATATTCAACATTACAAGTGAATAAAACTTCTTTGGCTATTACAATATTTGGTTTCAATACATTGACTGGCTTTCACTCGACATTCGACATGTCGTGGGATAAAATTTGACTTAAATTATTTACATTTTATGTGGTAACAATTTCTGACATTGTTAATCTCCTTTATTATAAAAATGGTTTATTAATTATAAAAACTAAGATTTGTATATTGTAACGTCCCCGTTTAGTAACTACTCTAATAATATAGCCTTAAAATATCATCACATAAGAAGGCACAAATGTTTTATGTCTAAACCAATAACTTACTCTTACATTATAATTTTCTTAATAAACTTAAAACGATAGATTGCATTTAAATGTGAACTGTATAAAATAGTAAAGAAACTACTACAATTTCTTGTGTTTGGTATCTTTTTTTGGTTTAAAAGGATGATTTACAACTTTGACCAACATTCTGAAGTAATTACAGCTTTAGACTAAGTTATAACAGCTAGAATGTAAATAAGAAGCGCCACAAATTCATAGACATCATTTACTTTTTATATTTAGTTTGCAGTTAATGAACAGAACCCGTAGATTTTGCTTTAATCGATCGACTTGTATTACTCATGCTTTAACTTAAAATTATACAAAGTAAATAAGACGATCTACATTATCTGTAGAGTTTACATTATTTGAACACTTCAGCATAGGTTTATTACTGAAAATTTGTGTTATTTCCACATTAAATATATTTGACTGATTAAGAAATTAATTTCTCTGAAGGTTTTATAAATAAGTAATTTTAAATATAGTGACTAATTTATCTTTACTTGGTTACATAGCTTTTTATTTATGTTCATCATGACTACAAAATAAATGAAAAATATTTTGTGTAATATAACTAAGGCAAATAAAATAATTCTGCAATAGACAAACAAACCATTCAAAAGACTCATCAAGTGTCATCCATCTTGGTTTTTATCCACACACAGCGTTAAGTTTCGTCCATCTTCTTTTCCTTGCTCACATCACTATAACACACAGAGAACCCCACGCGTGGACTACCTGTGGGCATAATATGCACTATACGCGCTATTGTGGCCTGCGTGTGGCTGGTATCTGAAAAATGCAACAAAATAATAATTATATATTTCTTGAGTCTTGTACATGTTTTTAAAGATATCGAATGTCAGTAATATAAGTCCGATGAATTTTTCGCCAAAGTAATAAATAAGTAGAATACGATTCTCGTAAGTGAAGACCGCTGCCACGGCTCGCTTTGCTCGCTCCGCGCGTAATAACCTAAACCTAACCAAAACCAACGTAGCCATTTTGTTATGCCAAACTGGGAAAAATCACACACACACATACATGTGACTTGCACTATGCGGGTCACGTAATGAGTTTTGAATCTGGATCGCGTTCAAAACTTAATTCCTCTACTTATGTTAATTTATATCTTACTTCGACTCTCTCAAACGTTAACAGTTGTCTTACCCCCCCCCCCCCCCATGTCTCTATCACATCGATCATGCCGCCTCTTATCTTGCAAAAAACGGCTCTCTACTTCGAATTCCTTAAAGAGATCAGGCGTACCCGGTAGCGCGGATCTCGAAAATCCAACCTTTTTTCCACAATACTTAACTGCAATTATCTCCAAAATGTCTATACCAAACACTTGTGAATTTTTCATACGGGACTTACAATCCGAAACTGAAAAAAATACCTGAACCGCGCAACGATCTAAACCAACGCTCAAACCAATAGAGCACGGAGGCTGAAAATCTATAAAAAGCTGAAAATCTATTGTTTATGACGTAAAGCATCACAAACATTAGATTTTCAGCCTCAGACGTCTCTGGCAGTAAATAATAGGTACTCCTGTCAATCAACCAACCTCACTGGGTGGGCGTGGGCAGCATACAAAGGCCCACAAGTGCTAGGCTCTGCAGCGTACGGCTGGCTCAGCTGTGGGCAAGGCTCAGCCGCGACCACATCCCGCCTCCGGAGTCCCGCGTGTTGATTTTGCTCCGGTGGACTGAAAACACAAACGGTTAGTTTTCATAAAAACTGAGAATAAATGAGCGGTTAAAGTGTTAACTATTAAACCGCCGTATGGATATTAAAATTATATCCGTATCAACAGACACAATTGACTTTTTATTGTGCCTGGCATAAAAGGATGCACCTCCGCTCAGAAGTACCTATAAGTTTAATAAGTTTAATGTCAACATCAGCTCATTAAACGTCCCCACCGA
>PQWD01013225.1:0-10288 GCA_019425675.1 Leucinodes orbonalis
TATCATCTATAGACAGACATTTGACCGCCATCTCACGATGGTAAGTGATGATGCAGACTAGGATGGATCATGCCTGCCAAAACAGCCTATTCACTATATTCATGCTTTATACAAAAATCAAATATTTTTTATATTTTCGAATGCCGTCTTGATGACCTAATTTTGAGGTTTCTTCTATTTAGAAGATACCACTAAATAAGGGTTAATAGTTCACTACATACTGCTTGATAACAAAAAGAGTGTCACAAACTAACCTGTGCCAAATTTCGTACTGCGGCCAGGGGCGGCAGCGCGCTCCTCGTTAAAGCACGCGTGTGCAGCTCAGTGAAGCCTCCGTCTGCGATGTTGAACATAAACTTGCGTCGCTCCACCTTCAACTTCCTCCTCCTTCACTAGCACCACGTCGTCATCGTCGTCCTCCTACGGAAATAAATAGATTCTGTTATCACCGTCATCATACTCCATCATAGATAAAGAATACGATTTGCCAGTACGACGAAATGTAACATGTGTACTTGGAAATATATTCTGAAATTTAAGTGTCAATTTTTTAGTGACCCATATTTAATAAATAAGAATAGGTGCAAACTAGAGTTGTTAAATCATCATTTTAATTTTTAATTTTCTTACTGGCTTTGTTATAGTTATCTTGACGATGTGCTATTTAGAAATAATTTGAGAATACCTATAAATAGCTTAGACATAACTTTACTTCAAATTGTAATTCAACAAACTGTATTAGTGCTGTTGTATTCCGAAATAAATAAAATAACTGTATATTACCGGGTGTGAAGAGTTAATTACACAAATATATTGCTTTAATAAATATGTCGAAATTTAAGTGCGGTCGTCATATTTGATAGTGACAACGTCAAGGTAATTAGATGGTATTTATTACCATCTTTCTTTTGAATTAAAGTATAAGATTAATTATTGTAGCAATACACTTCTTCTCATCCTGGCTTCTCGGACCGCTTCCGACTCTGCCTTCTCGCTCTGACGTCGTCCTTTTTTGTCGGCGTCCTCCTTGATCTCCTCCTTGGCTTGGTGTCGGCTCCTTGTCCTCCTTGTTGTCGTCGTCCTTCGGTTTGTCTTGTTCCTTGGGCGGTCCTCGTCAGGACATGCGTCGCTCGGGCTCGTTGGGTTCGTCCTTGGCGTCCGGCGTCGGCGGGCGGCATGTCAGCGTCGGCGGCTGGTTGGTGTGGCGGGTTGCAGTGTGGGCGTGGCGGGTGCGGTGTGGCTGGGGCGGGTGTGGGTGTGGGAGTGGAGTGGGGTGGCGGGCGTGGGCGTGGGCGTGGCGTCGGTGTCTGGCGGCGGTGCGGGCGAGCGGCGGGCGGAGGCGCCGGGCGTGGCGCTGGAGGGCGCGGGCTGGGCGCGGCGCTGCCCGCCTTCACCGGCTCCACGGGCTTGCGCACCAGCTCCGGCATGCTGTAGTAGCCGTTGATGTGCTCGAACTCCTGCACCTTCTTGCGGATGAGGCTCATGACGCCGATGCGCGTGAGCACGTGCTGTCGCGAGAGGCCCTCGCGCGGCACGCCGTCGGCGAAGGCGTCCGCGTTGTCGGCGCCGGGCTCGCACAGATGGCGCATGAAGAGCGACACGTACGCCTTGAAAGTTGCGCTCGGACTTGCCGCGCAGGTCGCGCACGAGCCACTGCGAGTTGAACGCGTCCTGGGGCGGCATGCCGTAGCGCATGATGGCGTTGAGGAAGGACTTGCGCTGGCGCGCGTTGAAGCCGAGCACCTCCATGTTGCCGCCGACGCGCGCCAGCAGCGGCGGCAGCGGCCGGTCGCGCTCCTCGCGCCGCTCCAGCCGCCGCTTGCTGCGCCGGCTCAGCAGCTCGCCGTTGTCGTTCTTCTCGTCGAAGTCGTCGTCCTCCTTGTCGTCCTCGCTGCCCTGCGAGAACTCCGAGTTGTAGTCGGAGCCGTTCTCCTGCCACGTGGAGTCCTCGCGGTTCTCGGTCTGCGCGACGCTGCCGTCGTTGTAGTTGACCTGCTTGCGCACGCGCTTGCCCTTGCCGAGCGTGCGCGCCTGGTCCTCCTGGTGCTGCTCGTAATGATGCCGCAGCAGCTTGATCCAGTACGCCGGGTCCGTGTTCTCGGCCTCCTGCTTGATGATCTCCGTGTCCACCTCCTCCTCGCCGTCGCCCTCCTTTGTCGAGTAGCTGGCCACCTTGAACGAGCTGAGGTACTCGTTCGCCCACGACTCCTTCTGCTCGATACCCTCCTTGGACCGATCGAGCAGTTCCCCGACTGCCTTGTCGTCGTAGTGGATCGCCTCTTCTTTTCCATCCTCCTCTTTGAATAGCTCCTCCGTACCGAATCTCAAAATGTCATCCAACTCCTGCTTAGTGAAGTTGGCGCCCTTGCCGCCCATGCCCGGTCTTACGACCAAGTGGGTCAACATCATTCCTCTTGGCCACTTGGGTGACTCTTTCCTCGACACTGTTGCGGGTTACGAATCGGTAGATCATGACCTTGTTAGCCTGTCCGATACGATGGGCTCGCGAAAACGCCTGAATGTCGTTGTGAGGATTCCAGTCAGAGTCGTAGATAATGACTGTGTCGGCGGTAGCCAAGTTGATACCCAAACCGCCGGCCCTTGTTGACAGCAGGAACACAAATTGCTGAGCGCCGGGTGCGTTGAACCTGTCGATAGCTTCTTGACGAATGGTACCAGTGATACCACCGTCGATTCTTTCATATTTGTAACCTTCTCCCTCCAAGAAATCTTCGAGGATGTCCAACATTTTTGTCATCTGTGAGAAAATAAGAACTCTGTGCCCTTGCTCCTTCAGGAGTTTCAACATTTTGGACAACAGCACGAGTTTTCCAGAAGCCTTGATCAAAGCCTGTGTGTCGTAATTTCCGTGAGGACCTAGCGGAGCTTCCTCGGCAGCCACTGGGAACAGGTAAGGATGGTTGCAGCATTTCTTCAGATCCATCATCACGTTAAGCAAAGACACTGTCTGGCCCCCGCTTTTCGGGTTCAGAGCTTCGTAGTTCCTCGTCAATATATATTTGTAGTATTTCTTCTGCATTGGCGACAACTCGACACGCACGATAAACTCAGATTTGGTTGGCATGTTCTTAAGCACATCAGCCTTAAGACGCCGCAGCATGTGAGGTCCCAACATCTCGTGCAACCTCTTGACCTGCTCCTCCTTGGACACATCAGCGAACTCATTCTGGAAGGCCGCAAGGTCGTTGAACTTGTCTTTGTTCAAAAAGTTCAAAAGATGGAACAACTCTTCTAAGTTGTTCTGCAGGGGAGTACCAGTCAATAGCAGCTTATAGTTGATGTGGTATCCAGCGAGTAGCCTGAAGAACTTCGACTGATTACTCTTTAGCCTGTGAGCTTCATCTACTACGAGAACTGCCCAATCGATTGACCCAAGGCAAGTAGAGTCAATAGAGATCAATTCGTACGATGTCAGCAGTACGTTAAATTTAACTGTAGATTTTATTTTAGATGGGCGTCCGCCCCTGTTAGCGCCGTCGTCAAATGTCAATTCATTCTCTCTTATAACCGCTCTGGAATCTTTGTCACCAACATACGTTATACAGTAGAGATCAGGCGCCCACAACTCGAATTCTCTTTCCCAATTGATGATTGTAGACAAGGGTACTGATACGAGGAAAGGTCCCTTGCAATGACCTTCCTTGAACAATGAATATAGGAATGTTACTGTTTGGATAGTTTTACCGAGACCCATCTCATCGGCGAGAATGGTGTCGATGCCCTGTCCCCACGAGTATCGCAGCCAGTTAAGCCCCTCCAGCTGGTAGGGATGCAGTTGCATCCCAGTTTCGTAGACGAACGGCGGTTGGTCTTCGTATTTCTTGTTGAGGTTAGTCGTTGGCGGTCCGGCGGCGGGTTATACTTCCTGGGCTTTATTTGCAGGCCACCACTGTTCTCGTCGTCATCGATCACGTCCTTATTCTTGCTCTTACGCCCAGGCTTCTTGCCCTTGGTGCCTTTTGCTTTGCCCTCTGAAGTGAGGTAGGCGCGCATGTCCTTTAAAATAAATATAAGATTATTTTATTACTGCAGCGAAGACAAACAGTGTGAAAAAAGAAAAGGTGTGATAGTATGAAAATATGTCGTAATAAGGTTCTATAGATACAAAAAAATATATATTTTCTAAAAATTTATAATAATAATTATAGATATATATTCTTCCTATATTATGCTTTATTACTGTACAACTTATGGATTACTTCACAATTGTTGTTCTATGTAAATTAATATTGGCAATACCTGATAATACTCCATGGCCGATTTGAGGCCAGCAATGTCCTCATGCTCTGACTCCCACGTCGCTTGGTCATAAGAAAGATCGCGCCACTTCACTAGGAAATACGTGGTACCATCACGGCTGGTGCGATGGTTTATCACACGGTGTACTACCAACCACTCCGGCTTTACGCCATACCTGAAAACAACCGTAAACCTTTAGCTTTCTCATGCGTATACAAAAATATTTAATTTAGGAGCATTTTCCCGAGTAGGATTAAGTCCAAAAAGAACCATGTTGCCTGTCAATATTTTTTTGCACGAAGCCCAAGTCTACAACATAGATAACGACCTAGATATAAATTAAGCTTACAAATTCCTTTTCTAACTCAATTTGTAATATTTTCGGGTATGTTATGGTATATCTAGACTCCACCTAAAGCATTTTGGAAGCCATTGGTCATCTACCAGATCGAAGCCAATGGCCTTCTAAACTTTTGGAGTACATTATGAAAAAAAAGGTTGCTCAAGGCTTTTCTAAAACTTTGGTGAGGTCTCAGTCATACACCGTTTTATCCCTTTGAAAGCCGCGAATCCAGACACAATAGATTTTCTATTTAATATAGGCGCCTTAAGGCGTCATAAGCAGTCAAAGGGTTGAGAAATTCCTCCAAGATAATGCTTCCTAGGATACATTATGTCCATAGTAAACTTTTTCCCACCTATAGTACTTCTCCTCAAGCATCTTTTCGTCCTGATCTTGGTCCTGGTGTTTCTGGTCCTTGAGCCGTTTAACTCTGTTGTCGCGCTCGTCCAGAGGCTCCTCCAGTTTGGGCGGCTCCTCCGGGTCCGACTTGCGCATGTAGTACCGGTACATCAGCGGATGGAATACGTCCAGCTGGAATAACAAACCATTGTTACTTCTACGCTTTGGCAGTTCTTTGTAGGATTCTGGTGTCGATCTTACACTAAGACAATTGAAGAATACCCTTTTTTTACTAGTGTCTTATGCTATGCTGTGCGGGAATGCCTGTGCACTGCAGTGGGATGTTAAAGGCTAATGATGACGATGAATCGCAACTTTCTAGAGCCATCATTCATATGAACATTTCTAGTAATGCAGTTTATATATTCAACAAATTATTTTATTTTAACTTTTCGCAATTGAAAAAAACAATTAAAATACATTAAAGAGGGATTTAAATAAATTGATTCTTTTTTAATTCAAGTTAGAAAAAAACATTTGTAATTATATGTAATATAATACCTGTATCTCCGATATCCAGCTGCAATGCCAGTAGGAGCGTTCGTGCCACTTCACAAAGAACTCCCGAGATCGCGGCGCTTTGGATTTTGCAGACTGTTCCTTCCATCGCCATGTCAGGATCTTAGCCACTTTGCCATCCAGTGGTGGGCACTATAAATATAAAAACACATTACATACATTTAAGGTTCAATTCTATACATACTTTTCTGTATTGTTTTTTTTATACAATATATACTTACACTACATCGTGGACATTTCCATTCGCCATCTGGCACTTCTTCCAGTGGTGGATTCAAACAGAAGCGATGGTATGCTGATGGGCATGAGTCACAGCACAATAGCTCGCCGCCATCTTTGCAGATCCTGGTAAAGAGGCATCAACTTCATTAAGTGAATACATATTTCAAATGTGATACTGAGAAATACTCATCAGATTTTCTCAAAATCTTTAACCTTTGAACGCCAATAACACATAAAGGCGTCAGAAACAATAGATTTTCTATTGTCTCTAGATTCCTGGTGTTTAAGGGTTAAACACCTCAACCACTACAAAAATATGCACACAAATGTTTGTACTGCCCCGTTCATTAGGTTATGTTTTTGAATTTGACTACCCATTTGGTGTAATGGTCGAGACATTGGCTACTACACCAAGGGTTCCGGGTTAGATCCATGGGCAGTACAAACATTTGTGTGCATGAACATGTCTGTTTGTATTGGTCTGGGTGTTTTAATGTATAATATGTTTGTATTTACAAAAAAAAGTATATATGTATATTTATCTGTTGTTTCGTACCCATACTACAGGCTTTACACTTAACTTGGGGCTAGATGGCACTGGGTGAATGTCAGCGGATATTTATTTGAAATAAGGGTGGCCATTCAAGAGCGTCGGTGGCTCAATGGTGTGGTGGACTGTTGCCCTTTTACTGGGAGGGCTGAGGTTCAAATCCCACCACGTACCAATGTTTTTTCGAATTTACGAAAATACATATATTTACGTAAATTCGATACGTTATCCGACGCTCTTACGGTAAAAGAAATCATCGTGAGGAAACCTGCGCATATCTGCGAAGAGATTCAAAGGTTATGCGTGAAGTCGTCCAATCCGCACTGGACCCGCATAGACGACTAAGGCCTAATCACCCTATACGGGTAGGTTAGTGCCTCTCGGTGGGGACGTTTAATGAGCTGATGATGATGAAGGGTGGCCAGTTTTGGTCGCGGGGCCCTGGGCATTTGCCCAAAGCGCCACTGCCAAAAATGGGCCTGGGTATAATAAAATCACCTGCAGAACTCCTGGTGCTCGTCGTCGTCGTCCTGGTCCTGGTTGCCCTCGGCCTCGCAGTGCGGACACGACCAGCGGCCCTCGGGCGTCTCCTCTAACTCGGGGCTCCAGACACACGAGGTGATAGGCGCGCGGACACGTATCGCAAAGGATAATCTCGCCACCTTGCTGGCACACCTGGACACAAATATGAAAAATTTGTTAATACCAACCCGACAAATTATAAAGAATATAGGAAGAAAAGGACGGAAATAAACTTTGGTTTTAGTAATGAATCAATAATCGAACGAAAATATTATACCCAAAAATATAATGGCAACCAACAAAATATGCAACACACAATCAAGAAAAAGTGTTAAAATAAAATGATTTCCTTTATTAGAGGCTGCTAAAACATGAATAAGTAAGACAGGGTATGCAGTTATGCACTGCTTATTTGCATTTATGGACAACAGACAACTGCACAGAAGCTAATAATATGCTACACCAATAGTAATAGAGAGTTATATACTTTTTTAAAAACATTACTCACCTCACAATAATCCTGGTGTTCTTGCTCGCCCTCAGCGCCGTCAGGGAATTTACTTGTTGTCTTAAGTTTCTTCTTCTTCTTGCTCTTATTACCAATCTTGGTCTTCGCCTTCTTTTTAGGTAGTTGCTGTAAAGTATAAAATAAAATATAAAATCATACAAAAATATTGGTTACAGCAATGAAAACCACAATAAGATGTCCTACAAATGACTGTGGGACATCTAATTGGGGTTTTCATGGGTCATTTTGTACATTCTGTGATGGAATCCACCATGTGTAACATATACAAAGATAAAATGTTGGCCCCTCGCAAGCCTTCCACAAGACCGGGCCCCTGAACTAAATTCTGGCCCCGTGAATCTACGGTTTTCGTAAAAGTTTTATAATAATTAACTCAACGGTCGTTGTATAATGAGGTTAAGGGTATTACCGGCGCATTAGGGTCGTCTTCACGAGGCGGAGCGTCAGCGGCGGCGGCAGGCTTGGGCTCCTCCGCCTCGGCCAGCATTTGCTCGAACTCCGCGTCAGAGTCAGTGTTGGCACCTGGGCTGCCTTCTTGCTCCTCCTCCTTTGAGATAAAAAAAAACAATATTTTTTTCATTAATACTTGTAAATAATGTGGATTAAAAGGTCGTAAACACTTTGGCAGTTATAATTAACATAGGTTTTCGATACTAATACATAATCAAAGTGTAGAAGCCCTAAAGATAAAATTGAGGTGAAAGCCTTGTCTGCGACCTTCAAGAAAAGAGCGTATTCCCATTAAGGCCAGCAACGCATTTCTTTGCCTCCTGGTATTGCGAGCGTCATTTACCATCAAATGGGCCATCTGCTCGTTTGCACCCCTATCCCATAAAAAAACTGTCATTACATGATTAAATGATAGCTGCAGACAACACTGAGAACAGCTGCTTTGGGCAAGCAGGGCACAACATAAGGTGAAGCAGGCAGGCATAGCGATCTATGGCCACTCCCATTATCTAATGTTAATGGTAGACTTACGCTGCTAGTGCGCTTGCGTTTGCTGAACTTGATCTTGAGCGTGGGCACTTTGGGCTTGCGTCCGGGCTTGGCCCTTGGCGTGGTGCCGTGTTTGGGTTTGCGTCCACGCTTCCTCGGCGCTGGGGTACCTTCGTCACTAGCCTCCTCATCCTCCTCTTCTTCCGCATCATCACCCGCTTCAGAACTCTGTGGATCCGAAATCGAACTGGTTTCAACAATAATTCTATAACGTTCTTATATATTATCATGAAATTTAGAAGTATTTGTTATTTTATAAATAATCTGCATGATTGGTTGCCTTGATAAACAATAGATTTTTATCTAAAACAAGTTACCTTAATATGTCACAAAATATTTGAATGAAAAATTCACAAAGTTTTTTAGGTCATAGTTGCCTATTATGTCTTTCAATTCAACTTATTGTGGAAGATCTATTCTTGTATTAGACTTCTCCATTCAGAAAATCTGGTCCTTTGCTTTTTATGTGTAGCCACTACCAGCGATCTATAGCAAGTCAATGGACTATTGTCGATAGTGATAACTTTATTTATTTTTTCCATATTTTGTATGTACAAAATCATTATCTTATTGACTTTTGTAAATAAACTACTTCAAATACAATTTGGTTTTTAATTTAAATAATGTTCTTCCTTGACAATGTCATTTTCATTCTTACCTTAGATTCTTTGGGAGTGCGTCCTGGTCTAGACTTGGGCGCGTAATCTGATGCTGTGGAAGTGTTCGTGTTTTCCTCGGAGCCCAAGTTCTGTGAGCTCCCACCGCCGCCACCGCCGAGGTTGGGATTTGTCTCGCAAAACAGCCGCCATTTAGCCGCTACAAGCATCATCAACTTGGACACTTGGGACCTGAAATTTACAAGTATATCATTATTTTCAGCCACTGCCTGGATCCACCCGACTAGGCTCCTCTTGGCTTTCAGGGGATTTAGATAATGACCCGCACACAACAACACTGGTTCCCTACGTGTTTTAAGAATTTATAATTATGTAATACAAAATATTTCGAAATTTATAGCAAAAAGAAATAGTATTTTTGTCTTAAAATCTGCAAATTCAATAAACAAATCTCCACTTAAAATTTCCAAGGCTTATTTGCCATTCAATACATAATAATTTTCATAAAAAAAACTTTCAAAATAACCTTACCTTTGGATTTTCCTTTACAAGCAATGGACGTACATGCTGTTGAAATAGCTTATATGATGTCAAATTTTCTAAATCTGCATCTGAGTACTGGATGTCAACATCTGTGAGCCCAAATGAAGAGCAAACTTCTTCAACTGTGGGCATACCTGGGAAAATAAGTTTTAGATCATTTAGTTAATCTTGGCCAAAGAAAAGTAGTTATGCTATTTTGTTATGTGCAAGATTATGTTCTTCCATCAAAATTTTAAATACAATGATAGTTATGCTTTTGGTAAAGCTGTATTCTAGGCAGTATAACTGAAAACTACGACTTAACATCTAATGATACTATGTCAGCAACTGGAGCTGTGGTCTGTTTGGTATTACACGTCTGGATCCCTAGTATTTTTAAATGTAACATGCAAGTTTGTTCAAAATCAGTTCTGCATTACTTTTATAGTTTTAAAAATATGTTATACTAGAGTATAACATATTTTTAAAATTTAAATTTTATAGTTAGTAACATATTTTTTAAATTTTATAGTTTTAAAAATATGTTATACTAGAGTATAACATATTTTTAAAAGTTTAGATATGGAGTAGACTCCATATCTATTTATATAAAATGGATTATAAAACAAGTTACCAGAACCAGAGTCCGAGGCGCAGGAGTGAACGGGCGTATGTGTTTGCTTGCCGCGACCCTTGCGCGACTTTTGCTTGACATAGCGCTGAGTGCATAGTCACTATCACCCTTCTGCTTCAATTTCGACACTCAAATTCTTCATCCTGTAATGGTTTAAAATTTTGATAGTTTT